>CAMPET010000127.1:156259-172443 GCA_946803715.1 Beroe ovata
ATGAAATCAGTTGTAAACAGTATGGTCATCTCATGCTTGGACTATTGTAATTGCTTGTACTATGGCATCTCTGAAAGGCTCCTAAATCAGTTACAGATAGTCCAAAACTGTGCTGCCAAGATGTTATTAGGCAAATATAAATATGACCATGTGGGTAATGATCTTCATGATCTTCACTGGCTTCAGATCAGAAAACGAATTATCTTCAAAATAGCACTCATCTCATACAAAGCTGTCAATGGTCAGGCACCTGAATATATCCAGGACATGTTCACCTACTCATATCAGGGTTTCACACCAAGACTTCTTACTCCAGTAATGAACACAAGATTCGGTCAAAAGAGCCTATCATTCATCGGTCCCAAGATCTTCAATAATCTACCAACTCACGTCACAACCGCTTCCAATACTGACTCATTCAAAAAACTCCTCAAAACATTCCTATTTAATCTTTCAAATTCAGAAACTATCAAACTGACAAAGTAATTTCTCAGCCGTTTGTGCTTTCATAACGTAAAATATCACTTGTCATTTTCTTTACTAGTTTTCTGGGCCTGGTCACCACTCAGATGATAGATATGAAGGGCACTACTCTTTTGATCGTTAGAATTTCTTTGTTGCCTTCCTAGGTTTCTTTATGGTTCAACACTGCTGAGTATAAGCTAGTCTTAAAAGCAGTGTTTATAAATTTCAATTTATTATTATTATTATTATTATTATAAAAGTGGTTAAGAAGAATAAGTGCTGTCATAATAACTGGTTTTGGGGGGAGAAGGTCTGATAAGGGAACTGGCATTAGGGTAAGTGGTGGCAGGATAAATATTTCTGTCTAGGAAACCCGAAACTGAGCTGGTGTCAATGAAGTAGTGTAAGATCTAAAAATGCTAACAACAATGGAAGTGATCTACAATAGCAAATGAGGGATAGACAGAAATTTTTTTCATATAGCCTAGTGGCTTGCATCAGCGGTCTGGCATCGCCAGACAAGCCCTACAATTTACAATTTACACTAGTGCAATCCGATGCGACTAATGTGTTTTCGGCCTGGGCCGCGCTGCGTGACCCAAATACTCCGCGCGCACTGCACTGCGCGTCTCTACGACTTTTCAGTTCATTGAGTAGAACATTGTAGAATTTTACCCTACCGTCGGTGCGCGCGATTTTCAATCCAGGGATAAAATCCCGCCAGCAAGGGTAGGGTGAAATCCTACAATTCAAGTAAAACTGTTCTACTTGTAGGATTTCACCCTACCCTTACTGTAGAACACTGTTCTCTTCAATGAACTGAAAAGTCGTAGAGACGCGCAGTGCAGTGCGCGCGGAGTATTTGGGTCACGCAGCGCGGCCCAGGCCGAAAACAAATTAGTCGCATCGCCTAGCATCGCCTAGCGTCGCTGACTAGAATACAGCTGGGGCGCGCAACGTGTACGTGTACGTGTGCACAGACTATAACTATAATGCAAACGATAGATTTTGTATTTGCGTGTGCACACGTTGCGTGTGCACACGTTGCGCGCCCCTATTCTACTCAGTGAACTGAAAAGTCGTAGAACCACGGAGACGCGCAGCGCGCGCGGAGTATTTGGGTCACGCAGCGNGGACATCGTCAAGGAGATTCCCGATGTAATTGTCATCACCACAAAGGAACAGCCGTTTGTATTGTTTCCAGAACAGAATACTCTCTCTAGTATTCAATTTCTCCAATTTACAGTGAATCCACGCATTCTTTTCCTTGATAAGAGTCTTTTTGAATTCCTCTTTTGCCTCTTCGAATTTATCCTTGTTGGTAAGGGTTGATTTGAATTTATAAAGCTCAAGGCTTTCTCTCAGTCTACGTGAGAGGTCACTGAGGTTCTGACTCCAATAAGGCTTGGAGTGGTGGCACATTTGCTTGAATGGTATAAATGTATTGGATGCTTCACTAATTGTTTCCATCAACACATTGTGGAGTTTCATCGGATCCAATGAAAATGGATCTCCATGGCACTCCATGAAATTTGTGAGATGTGTTTCAATATACTCAGACCACTTAGGCCAATTGCCACAATCATAGTTGAATACTTTTTTCAACTATTAGATACTCATTTGAATTGCAGAGTACATGGCTGTTATCTTTTAATTGTTTGTCGTAGCAATGGAAATGTAGTGATTTTAGGGCAGTGCCCGATATGAGATATCCCAAGGTACTGAAACAAAAGCAGAGTATCATCTTTAATCAGGAGCAGGGGTCAGGGGGCGCAGCCCCCAGAAGCCAGAGATTAAGTTCTGTTCGATAAGGTGAAATCCTTCAAAATTTTGCATTTATTGCTTTGTTACACTGGAAATAAACGAGTCTTGGGGCACTGCGCTGATATAGAACGACATCACATTGTAAAGAAAGTAGTATTCCAGTATCACAGGTAGTTTTTAATCAATGTGTTCCTTCAATTTTAAGTAGAAGCAGTTTAAAGTAGAAGCAGGGGTCTGGGGGCGCAACCCCCAGAAGCCAGACGTTAAGTTCTGTATTGAAGGGCGAAGTCCTTGAAAATGTTCATCAGAGGTCCAATTTATCCAGGGGGGGCACGGCCCCCTGTCTACGTGCCTGGTCCATTGGTATACAATGGACAAAAATACCAAATTGTCATGATGAGTGGAGTGTCTTATGGATGTCCAATGGACGTGCATTATTGATGGACACAATGGACACAATGGACACAATTACAAATCTTATGACCCATTTGCCCATTTTTGTTGATAGCACATTCCCTTTGACACCTGTTTCCTTACAGTACTTTCACTGACCTCTGACAACTGATGTCTGACAGCCCTATTCTGACACCTATTCTTGACAACAGTTTCATTGACACCGCTTTTCTCGGCAACAGCTCCATAATAGCTCTCTTCCTCCTGACATCCCTATTCCCTTTCACTGACATCACTTTAAATGACACCAGTTTCCTCGATAAGAGGAGAAGTGATAGCTATATAGCCCTAGATAAAACCCTGTCGAGAATTTCATTGTCAGAAATTTTATCTGACAAGAATTTCATTAAATCATTTGTCAAATGTCATTGCGCGCTGTCGTTCAACGACATGGACATCTTAAACTGCGCAAAATAAAATAAGGCAAAGAGGCTTGTCAGATGTTCCCGCGCTGCGTGACCCAAATACTCCGCGCGCGCTGCGCGTCTCCGTGGTTTCTACGACTTTTCAGTTCACTGTTGGCTGTCGATGATAGCCCCTGTCGAGAATTTCATTGCGCGCGCGCCGCAAATCATTCTCGCGGCTCGCGTCAGCTGGGCCTAGCATCGCCAGGCAAGTTCACTGAGTAGAATAGGGGCGCGCAACGTGTGCACATTGTCAGATTTTAGTTGACCTCTGTTAATTCTTGCGCGCACTTTCAGCTTTATATTATGCAATTTTCATCAGCGGTATGCTCCAATATCCACATTGCGCGCTTGTTAATCGATGACATGGTCAGATTTTATCTGACCTCTGTTTCTCGCGCGCGGCGCGCGCCTTCATGTGCACGTATCTTTGTTAGAGGTTAGTTGACCTGTTGTCGACTTTCGTGGATTTCGTATTGCGCGCGCGGCCCTTGCAACATGAACAGCGGTTTATAGCATCGCCCAACAAAGACCAAAGTTTACCCAGTAAAATAAGGGCCGGGCGCGCATAATTCAATTCAATGAATGACGAAGGAAATATGTTTATTATTCAAAAAATAGTGGAGTTGCATTGTGCATGAAGGCAAAAAAATTTATTTATTTATTCATTTATTTATCAGCAGTCAGCACCAAACAGAGTTCACATAGAATATTGAAATTTTAACAAATCATCATTCATAATTCTGAAGTAATGAAAAATCGTTCATTAATTGGCCATTGGAATGATTAAATTGATAACCAGGTAGCCTCCCAAATTTATAAAAAAATGCTTGTGGGTTTTGGGACTGCACCATAAAACTCTGTTAGTCAAACTTCAAAATTATGGTATCACTGGGAATCTGTTGGAGATTATACAAAACTTTCTCTCAAATAGAACAATGAGAACCGTTGTAAGNCATCATCTGATATATGTTTTGTTCTTTCCGCCTCACATAGAATCACACATAGAATCACACATAGAATAGATCACATAGAATATTGAAATTTTAACAAATCATCATGAAAAAATGAAAAAATCGTTCATTTATTGACCATTGGAATGATTAAATTGATAACCAGATAGCCTCCCAAATTTGTAAAGAATGCTTGTGGGTTTTGGGACTGCACCATAAAAATCTGCATTTGTGTTCTAAATTATTATAGGAAATTTTGAGGAATACCTGCAAGACATATTTTCAATTGAATTCAATTTTGAAAAAGGGAATTGCATTGCTTCTGGGATATGCTTTTCATTGAATAAATGATAGCATAGTTTGAGACATCCAAGAAACTTTTGAATTACTAGTTGTTCTGAAATTTGAGAAGTGGAAAGGCTCCCATTTGAGTCCTCCCTTGGGCTTCAAAGGATCACTTAGCAGACCTGCTAAAAACATCCCTGATTGCTGTGAAGGGTTTTAGGAATAACACACTAGGGAATATTTTGAATGTATTTTGTTGGCTTCGTCAATCATTGATGATTCGTAGTTTAGCTGCTTCCTCCTCTTGTTTCAATCCTTGAATTAGAAAATTAATTTCCAGTGTTTGATATTTGTAGTTTATCTATGTACCAGGCAGGTATCTAGGAGTTTTTTCTGGCAGTTGGTCCTGTTGTGAAGACTGAGAAGAGATTTGATACTGATAAATATAATTCATTAAACTTTGTTCAGTTTCACAGGTTATCTTTATTCAAGTTACTTCCTAAAAGTGGATAAAACTTTGGATAGCATTTTGATCCCATATTGATAATTGCACTCCAATATTTGTTCTGCTTTGGGTTTTATCGAAGATTTAAATTATCAAACAGAGGGTTGCTTTTACAGATTATGAACGAAGTCTTGCCAAGAGTATTCCTTGGAGGGGTAGGAGATACAGAACCAAATGATCTAAAGATTAATGATATCAAGACAGTATTGTCCATTATGGACATTGATCTTACTGTGAAAGTACCTGGTTTGTCATATTTCTGGTTTAAGCTATATGATATGCCTAGAGCTGATCTGAAAAAGATTATACCAGAAGCTGTGAAGGTCATATCAGATGGAATCTCAAATGGAAATGTTCTGGTGAACTGTCAAGTTGGTATGTCTCGTAGTGTGAGTATTGTTATAAGCTACATGGTTATTGTTTTGGGATTTTCTGTTGAGGATGCTTTGAAAGTAATTCGGGAAAGAAGGCCTTGGGCTTGTCCAAATAGTGGATTCATGGAACAGCTGTCTGAGCTCCATCGGGATGTCTTAAATGGCCACTGGAAAAATGAAAGTTCATTGCAAACTGCTGAGTTTCACCATAGTTTAATCAAGCAGAGACAAGAGGCTAATGAAAAAGAATATGCTACTGCAGAAATGGCAATTCAGCAAAAAATCAAAGAGAGAAAGGCATTGAAGGACATTGAATCAAACGTTTGCCCTATCAAGGATGAATTTGTGCTCAAATGTAAAAAGTGTCGAAAGATTCTTTTCAATGATAAAAATTTGGAATCTCATCAGAAAGGAAGGTCTGACTCAGTTGTCTACAAAAATAAAGGAATGAATTATTGCATCAAGGAATGCACTTCATACTTTCTTGATTCTGACTTGGAATGGCTTCCTCGGCCACAAGGAGTTTTAAGTGGTAAGATAAACTGTGATAAGTGTGGTTTCAAGATCGGAAACTTCAATTGGTCATCCACTCAATGCAGTTGTGGCGTGTGGATTTCACCTGCATTCCAGGTTCATAAATCAAAAGTGGATAAAGATTGACATCCAAGCCTGAATGACGGCCCTCTTTATTTGAGATTTGGTGACGGCGCTGATAAGAATGTTAGGGAATTACGAGTAAAATAATTTCAAAACATTACAATAAAGAAACTTTTGCGGTTTGCCAAGGCAGGGTTTCTACTCCTTCGAAATCTACCGTTATGATATTATTCTCGTTCAATTTATTTCTATTGGTAACGTCCATTTTAGAGTCATGCTTCTTTAGTGTTGCCTCAAATACCAACGCAATGTTTCAGTAGTATGAAAAGTTCGCAGAGCGAGGAAGCCTATGTCAGTGACAGTCGAAACAAGGCCCTTGTTCTTGGGGACTTTTGGTAATTACAACGTGAACAATCTTAACATCGTGTATTTTCTAAGAAATTCAATGACAAAACTATGATACTATAGGAAAACTATAATACTATGTGAAACTATCTGTCCTTTCCAGGTTTGTGATCAGCCAGAAGTGGTTTGACCGTTGGGGACGCCATGTCAAGTATGATGGGGACCATCCAGGTCCCATTGACAATTCCGATATTCTCCTGGGTGAGTACTGAGTGTGAACTGTGTATGCTCGGTAGTTTTACAATATTTAACAAATTGGCCCCAAATTGAAATTATAGTCTCAAATTTATTGAATGGTCAGTCAAAAACAACATGAAGCTCCGCGAAGAAAAATTCGAATTCCTGTCCTATAGAACACTTGAGACCAGTCTCCTGAAACACCTTCCTACAACAGCCCAGCTCCTACAATATGAAACCACCAGTGGCCAGGAAATCCTCCCCGCAAACTCGGTGAAAGATCTAGGAGTTCACCTCAGTACAGATCTCAGATGGTCAGTCCAAATCAAGGAAGCTGTAGAAAGCGCCTCCAAGATGTCAAGCTGGGTACTAAGCGTTTCCACAGACAGATCACGTGACACGATGTTAACTCTCTACAAGTCTATGATACGTAGCAGGCTAGAGTACTCGTGCCCTGTGTGGAATCCCTCTCTCATGAGCGACATCAGGAAACTAGAGTCTGTCCAAAGAGCATTCACCCGTCACATCATTGGGTGCAAAGGTTTACACTACTGGGAAAGACTGAAAATGCTCAAGTTCATGTCCTTACAACGACGCCGTGAGAGATACATAATCATTCATGTCTGGAAAATCCTGAATGGACATTCCCCCAATGATCTGTCAATCAGTACCTATGAAAACCCACGACTAGGTACAAAATGCTGTGTTCCATCCTTTCCAAGAAACTCTGCGTCCTATGCCAAGTCCATCTTCGACAACTCCTTCGCTGTCAAAGGCCCAAGGCTGTGGAACACCCTCCCCCGCAGTGTTACCTGTGCTCCGTCCTTAGAGTCGTTCAAATCAAGGCTCACGACTCACATAATGAGCACCTATCCAGATCAACCCCCAGTAACAGGGTACACATCACCCAACTCGAACTCTCTACTGGACTGGAGCACAGGCGGTCTACAACAGATGGTCTAGCATGGATTTCCAGCAGAAGCAGACATTAGGTTGCATTAGGTTAGGACTTAGGTGAAATTATGAACAGATCTGACACCTTTTCATTTCAGATCCAAGCATATCTGAACTAAAGGAAGACATGCTAGAGAATATTGATTTTGTCTTTGTGCCCTCTGAATGCTGGGGGTTTCTATCAAAGAAATATGGAACTGGCAATACGTATACACCAATCCAGAGAAAGGTATGAAATACAAATCATTACAACTTGATCCAATTTCTAGGGTCACCAAGGTTTTTGGTTCAATGGAAGTATGATAAATGATTGTTGGACGAGAAACTGAGATCGTGATATAATGCATGTATAACTTTTGAAATCATCCAGAGTTAATGCAGTGTAACACTTTTGACAGCTAAATTTGGCTTGTGTGGAAATAGTATACTAGCAAAGTATAGAGTATAGATGGATTCAAATCTGATAACCAGCAGGTTGTTTGAATAGCGGATTAAACCATTGTTCTGTCGGAATTCGTGAATCTGTTAAATTCTCGTACTATTTCATAGATCCTTCCGACTAGGTTATTGAGTTTGGGGATTTCTCAAAGCAGCTCAAGATAGACTTGTCGGGAATTAAGATTGAGATGATTCACGGTGACATCACACGGAAGAGGATTTTCTGTAAATCCGACACAGTAGGTAAGGATAGCGGTATAGCTTTTTGATTAAATGATTAAATCAATCGCAGAAATTGATTTGGGGTGACAGCGATTGGCCAGTTTTAATGATGTTATCCGCTATATTGTTCACAGAAAAGTAATAATGCTTTAATTGGTTCCTTGTAAGAAATATATCCATTTTCTCGCGTTATTAGTTGAAACGCGCACAACTAAAATATCATAGTAGGAAAGTTGCGCGCGTTGTGCGCATTCAATTAGCGCGCGTTTCCTGATGCATGAGCCGCGCGCGAATTATGTCACGGATCACTAGAATAATAAGTACCAACGTTTTTAGTCCTACGTCAACATATTATTTCTGGAGTAAATAATTGATAATCGACAAATAACTGATTGTCACCTTAATATTTAATGATTGCGTGATTATGATCTAGGGAAAGTGAATTTAAACAGTGGTTACTACGCATAATCATTGACGTTAATCCGATCCTTTTGTCTGATTCGATATGACAAAAGCGAAATGATACTACTTTAAAGTCGTGATCTGATGTGATTCCATGTAGAATTACGAACGTCGAACATTATGAGTCAGTACATCTTCTTCAAAAACATTGCACCGTTACCCACCGTTACCCACCGAATTTTTTAATAATAATATACTAGATTGAGCTATAATTATAGTCACTAGCTGGGGAGAAGGGAGAGAAATATATCTCGCGAATATTCACACTGATGTCATTAAATATGATGTGCATTGTGCGTGTACAAAGCGTTCATTTGTATTGGTGTGTATAAGTCAATTCGACTATGAAAATTGAAGTTATGTAAAACCTCATGACTTCTCAATATATCGGATCGTGTGCAGGTGACCTCAAAGAAGTGATGGAGGACAGTTTCCATATGAAGGAAGTAGAAAGTCGGCTCTGGCTGAAGAAACTTCCCAACAATTTCATCCTGCTAAAAGATCGTGATGATAAGCTGGATAACTATATGCTGAGTGGAGATAGTTTGGTAAATATATAGAATCCCATCATTCACACTCATTTGTTCCACCGCCGATTGGGTCCCTATGTGTAGTTGTGTCTTCACGAGAACTTTGATAACCCTCATTGGCTATAATTCCTATGTGCAGGTTATCATTCTCGAGACACAAGGAAGTGATGGTTCATGGAGCGAGAAGTATAGCTCCGCGGCAAAAGTGTTATCAAATGTGGGTTAAACCAAAAGTACAGCTTTTGTCTTGATAATTTGTCACCATAGAGATCGTTAACAAATAACTCCATTATGAAATGTATTGGCATTTTGGAAGTTTATGTACATTTACACATGTATTCAACAATATTCCTTTCAGTTTGAGCGAAATTCGCACACTGCGTTCGGCTCTCAGAAGTAAGTTAATATGACAAAATTAGTCTCTCATAACTATAATTATTGATTGATAAGAGAAATCATCCTCACTATAATATTCTATCCTCATTTCTCCCTCACATCAATGTACATTGTACAATGTACATGATTCAAGTACATTGTACAATGTACATCAATCCAAGTCAAGTATATTCCTCAGTGCTCTCCTCGTAATTTAAATCGGACATTCCTCGTTGCCGGTGCGGCAGTGTGTTTCCGATTATGCGTGATTGCGATATTTTCGTAAGATTTCTCCCTCACAGAAGTTTTGGTGTACGTCACTTCTTTAGAACTGGTTTCCAACTTCAATTGCTTGCCGTTGTTCAGAATCTCCGTGAAATCTCTTTTTATCTTCCGGACCTGGACCAGGTCTGGGTTGCCTGAGGAGAGAATTCTTCTCAAAACTAAACAATTTCCCTGATCGTTTCAATTTGATTTTGCTCCCTGATATGAGAGCCTCAGTTTGGTTCCTTCTTACCTCCATTCCAATCAACGAAAACCACCGCTGTAAATTGGAATACTCTTGGACTAACGGCTGGCATGATACCAGTGATCTACATAAGACTTCCTGGGAGGAGTTAATAACGAAATAATTCATCGGTCGAAAAAGTGGCGTTACTTAGAGATCGAAGATAGTAGCTCAAAGAATGAGTTGAAAAATATGAAAAAGACCTAAAAGATGTGGCTGAACTAACAAGGACTATTTAGTTCGTTGGTTCGATAAGTCGGGAGTGGCATGGAACTATCATCACGTGTAGTTGTAAAACACGCCAGCCACTAAGACAAACAGAATGGACAACGTGTTCCCCGTCATTTCATTGATGTGTAATGTGTATTGGCTATTTGGCGCGTGTTTATATATGTGTTGACATCGTGTGAGAATGTTTAAACAACAATGACACTACTCCAATTCTGAGGAGGAAATGAGCGATACTCGACAGTTGACAATTATCACATAAACGAAGTGTTACACTCTATTTTGTTTAGTTCAAAAAAAAACAGTTAACTGGACTCGATACCGGAAACATGCGTGGGATCCATATACTCCTCAGTTATTGAGTGTTTATTTGGGCGAGTGATAGATGAGTTGGTTTGCCGAGGAGTTAACTGAACGAAGGTCACATTGTACAAATGATTGAGTGACATATGCATGCATAACTCGAAAGGAGGAACAATTTTGAGTAATATTTATAACTGCGAGGGAACTAGTCACGAAAACATAATATATTATGCACGAATCTTCGTGAGGAACAGAGAAAACATGTCAGATTACGGACGGAACACATTTTGCTGCGTGAAAACTTATAGGTATGCCACACTGTTGTGCCCGAAACCGGCAAAGTCATGACTATCCGTAGTCGAGATCGCCGATTTTCGGTATAAAACGCGTCAGCTAGCCCTGGATGATAGAGGATGAAATTCCTATAGTAATTAGCGGTTCGTTATCACCGATATACCGTCTGTGATATCATCTGAAACTATATATCTCCCTACAGTTTGAACCACAACCGTGAGGCTGATCCCGTCTCCACAAGAAGCATGACCCAGGCCACCCTTACTCGAACTGTTAATGGCGGCTTAGTCGGGCTGAACAACCTAGGAAACACGTGTTTCATGGCATCTGCTCTGCAGTGTCTCAGCAACGTTCCGGCTCTCAACCAGTTCTTCATAAGTGAGTTGAGCCGCGCGCGGGAAAATACCAAATATTAGTGCGAGAATTCAGAAAGAAAATACAGTTTTCATTCTTAGAGCTTTGAATATTTCCGCATTTTGGATATATTTTCATTTTCTTTTATACACGGCGGTGTTGAATCACTACGATCTGTCACCGCATGGCATGACAAAGCTGCGTTCAGGTGATGCGTACGAGGCGGAAATTAATGAGAAGAACCCGATCGGGAACAGGGGAGATCTGGCGCGAGCTTACGGCGAACTGATGAAACAAGTGTGGTGTGGGAACAGCAGCACAGTCGCTCCCAGACAGTTTAAAGTGGGTGTTTGTACTTATCAGTATAACGGGGTTCCTGCGATATTCATTCCTCTTCACACCTTGCGATTTGATTTCCTACCCGGGTAAATTATAACTTCTCTGCACTCATCAGTCGGTTCTGGGACGATGCGCACCGCAATTCAGTGGCTACCTCCAACAAGATAGTCAGGAGCTCATGTCTTTTCTCCTGGACGGACTGCATGAAGACCTGAACCGCATCACGAACAAGCCGTATATCAATCAGGAGGACGATCACGAGAATACAGCCGATAGTGTGAGTGTGTGTGTCTGTGTGTCTGTGTGTCTGTGTCTGTGAGTGTCTGTGTCTGTGTCTGTGAGTGTGGCTCTCAGCTACTTGCAATGTAGCAATGTCGTATTTCAAGCACAAAGAAATATTTCATCAGACTTTAATATGAGCTCTGTCCACACTCCATATTCAGTTTAAAACTTTACAACATTACTTTATACAATCAAATTTGAGGTAAGATTAAGTTCCCATGTGTATCTGATTCTCTCCGGAGATCAGAGTTCACTACTTTTGGTTTGTCTTCCATCAGGAGGACTCTGATTAAACAATTGCAAGTGATATGGATTTGACCCTCACTGATGTTTGCCACAAATATTTGAGTCGAGGGAAAAGTTGTGTCTGGGAGTACGTGAAGCAGCACATAAGTGGTGTCAAGAAGAATGGTGTCAAGGAGGAAATAGTGTCAATGACGATATTGAGTTGCGGATTAAGTGATGTCAAGGATGAAATGATGTTAAAGCAAAGTGAATGATGTGAAAGAAATAATTGTGCCAAGAAAAAAAGTGCCAGTGCATGATGGCATCAAGGATAAAGTGATGTCAAAGCAAAGTTGCGTCAATGTGAAATGGTCTGAGGGGAAGTGGTGTCAAGAAGAAAATGGTATCAAGGACGAAATGATGTCGAGNTCAAAGCAAAGTGAATGATGCGAAAGAAAAAATTATGTCAAGGAAAATGGTGTCAAGTCATGGACTATGGTGGCATTAAGGATGAAGTGATGTCAAAGCAAATTTGCGTTATTGCGAAGTGGTCATGTTAAGGGAAATGATGTCAAGAAGAAAATGGTATCAAGGACGAAATGGTGTCGAGGGGGACAGTTACGACTACAAAGTGATGTCATGTGATCATGACGAAAAATGGATATTCAGATGTCAAGAGGAAAATTGGGTCAAGGAAGAAGTGGTTTCAAGGGAAATAGTCTTCAAAGGCTAAGTTGTGTTGTAGGGTGCGAGAGAATCAAGACAAACTGCTGTTAAGATGAAATTACCACCGCTTCACCCCATTGAAATAGTGTAGCTTCTACTCAATTCTCCAACGCTACCAGCACAGCAAGCCTCATTACTGCCCGTATAAGGAATGATTATCCGAATTTTGTGATCTAATTATCTATCACATGCTGCAGCTTCTCCATGTTGAAGTCTCTCAATCACGTGGAATCACATGGGGTAATTTCGTACTGCTGCGCTGTTCTAGCCACTAGCAATGTAGCAGTTTCGTATTTCAAGCACAAAGAAATATCTCATTAGACTGACTATGAGCTCTATCCACCCTCCATCTTCAGTTTTAAAGTTTACAACACTACTTTATACAATCAAATTTGAGGTAAGGTTAAGTTTCCATGTGTATCTGATTCTCTCCGGAGATCAGACTTCACTACTTTTGGTCTGTCTTCCATCAGGAGGACTCTGATTCAACGATTGCAAGAGATTTGGATTTGACCCTCTCTGATGTTTGCCACATATCTTTAAGTCGAGGAAAAAGTTGTGTCTGGGAGTACGTGAAGTAACACGTAAGTGGTGTCAAAAAGAATGGTGTCAAGAAGGAAATGGTGGCAATTACGATTGGGAGTCGAGGATAAATTGATGTCATTGATGAAATGATGTCAAAGCAAAGTGAATGATGTGAAAGAAATAATTGTGTCAAGAAAAAAAGTGTCAGTGCATGGTGGCATCAAAGATAAAGTGATATCAAAGCAAAGTTGCGTCAATGTGAAGTGGTGTGAAGGGAAAATGATGTCAAGAATAAAATGGTATCAAGGACAAAATGTTACAAGGACAAAGTGATGTCAAGTGATCATGAAGACAGAAGGATATTGAGATGTCAAGAGGAAAATTGGGTCAAGGAAAAAGTGGTTTCAAGGGAAATAGTCGTCAAGGGCTAAGTTGTCTTATAGGGTGCGAGGGAATATAGACAAACTGATGTTAAGATAAAACTACCCCCGCTTCACCCCATTGAAACAGTGGAGCTTCTACTCAATTTTCTGACGCTACCAGCACAGCAAGCCTCATTACTGCCCGTATAAGGAATGATTATCCGAGCTTGTGATCTAATTATCTATCACATGCTGCAGCTTCTCCATGTTGAGGTCTCTCAATCACGTGGAATCACATGGGGTAATTTCGTACTGCTGCGCTCTTCCAGCCACTAGCAATGTAGCAGTTTCGTATTTCAAGCACAAAGAAATATCTCATTAGACTGAGTATGAGCTCTATCCACCCTACATCTTCAGTTTTAAACTTTACAACACTACTTTATACAATCAAATTTGAGGTAAGATTAAGTTCCCATGTGTATCTGATTCTCTCTGGAGATCAGACTTCACTACTTTTGGTTTGTCTTCCATCAGGAGGACTCTGATTAAACAACTGCAAGAGTTCTGGATTTTAGGATTTGACCCTCACTGATATTCATGTATGCCACAAATCTTTGAGTCAAGGGAAAAGTTGTGTCTGGGAGTACCTACGTGAAGTAAAACATAACTGGTGTCAAGACGTAAATGGTGTCAATGACGATATAGAATCGAGGATAAAGTGATGTCCAGGATAAAATGATGTGAAAGCAATGTGGTGTCAAGGCAAAGTGATTGGTGTGAAGGAAAAAATTATGTCAAGTTGCGTCAATGTGAAGTGGTCTGAGGGGAAGTGGTGTCAAGAAGAAAATGGTATCAAGGACGGAATGGTGTCGAGGTGGACAGTAACGAGGACAAAGTGATGTCATGTGATCATGACGACAAAAGGATATTAAGATGTCAAGAGCAAAATTGGGTCAAGGAAGAAGTGGTTTCAAGGGAAATTGTCTTCAAGGGCTAAGTTGTGTTGTAGGGTGCGAGGGAATGTAGACAAACTACTGTTAAGATACAATTACCACCGCTTCACCCCATTGAAATTGTGTAGCTTCTACTCAATTCTCTAACGCTACCAGCACAGAAAGCCTCATTACTGCCCGTATAAGGAATGATTATCCGAGCTTGTGATCTAATTATCTATCACATGCTGCACAGCTTCTCCATGTTGAGGTCTCTCAATCACGTGGAGTCACATGGGGTAATTTCGTACTGCTGCGCTCTTCCAGCCACTAGCAATGTAGCAGTTTCGTATTTCAAGCACAAAGAAATATCTCATCAGACTGAATATGAGCTCTATCCACCCTCCATCTTCAGTTTTAAACTTTACAACACTACTTTATACAATCAAATTTGAGGTAAGATTGAGTTCCCATGTGTATCCGATTCTCTCCGGAGATCAGACTTCACTACTTTTGGTTCGTCTTCCATCAGGAGGACTCTGATTAAACAATTACATGAGATTTAGATTTTAGGATTTGACCCTCACTGATGTATACCACAAATCTTTAAGTCGAGAAGAATGGTGTCCAGAAGGGAATGGTGTCAATGGCGATATGGAATTGAGGATAAAGTGACGTCAAGGCTAAAATGATGTCAAAGCAAAGTGGTCTTAAGGCAGAGGGAATGGTGTGAAGGAAAAAAATAAGGCAAGAAAAATGGTTAAGATAAAATTACCACCGCTTCCCCCATTGAAACAGTGGAGCTTCTACTCAATTCTTTAACACTACCAGCTTCCATCAGGAGGACTCTGATTAAACTATTTCAATAGATCTGGATTTTAGGATTTGAGCCTCACTGATGTATGCCACAAATATTTGATTCGAGGGAAAAGTTGTGTCTGGGAGTACGTGAAGTAACACATAAGTGGTGTCAAGAAGAATGGTGCCAAGGAGGAAATGGTGCCAATGACGATAAGGAATCGAGGATACAATGATGTCAAGGATAAAATGATGACGTTTGTGTGTGTATGTATGTGTGTGTATGTGTGTGCGTAGGCGTGTGCNGTGATCTAATTATCTATCACATGCTGCAGCTCCTCCGTGTTGAGGTCTCTCAACCGCGTGGAGTCACATGGGGTAATTTCGTATTGCTGCGCTGTTCTAGCCACTAGCAATGTGGCAGTTTCGTATTTCAAGCACAAAGAAATATCTCATTCGACTGAGTATGACCTCTGTCCACCCTCCATCCTCAGTTTTAAACTTTACAACACTACTTTATACAATCAAATTTGAGGTAAGATTAAGTTCCCATGTGTATCTGATTCTCTCCGGAGATCAGACTTCACTACTTTTGGTTTGTCTTCCATCAGGAGGACTCTGATTGAACAATTGCAAGAGATATGGATTTGACCCTCTCTGATTTTTGCCACATATCTTTGAGTCGAGGGAAAAGTTGTGTCTGGGAGTACGTGAAGTAACACATAAGTGGTGTCAAAAAGAATGGTGTCAAGGAGGTAATGGTGTCAATGACGATAGGTATGGAATCGAGGATACAATGATGTCAAGGATAAAATGATGACGTTTGTGTGTGTGTGTGTATGTATGTGTGTGTGTGTGTGTGTGTGTGTGTGTGTGTGTGTTTTAGACATATTTTATATATATATTTATATGTTTATTGTTTTAGTAGAGAATGAGATAGATAAA
>CAMPET010000127.1:173199-203282 GCA_946803715.1 Beroe ovata
TGTGATCAAGGAGTACACAATTACAATTACTGATGTTTCAGTATAAAATCGTGACTCCAAGGGAAGGACAAGTTATCGACCTGCTCTACTCACTCGAGAAGACAGCCAGCATCTCCGTGGACAGGATGATGCTCTGTGAACTCTCTCAGTCCATCGTGAGTTTCGTGCCGACTTCCGGTGAACAATGAGAGTAGTGAATGTCCACTTTCAATGTTGAGTGACACATGTTGAGTGACACATGTGAGCACGATCATGTAGTTCATGTAGTTCATTTTCTCGCGTGATTTGAGTGTTCTCCGCAGATCGAATCGACGATCAGTCCAACACAGAAACTGAGAGATATCAGAGATGGGCGGTACTCTCTCTGTGTATTTGAGAGGGAACCTAACCTTGACCTGATAAAAGTGTACAACGCATACAAGGGGTACGCTGTTCCGGAATAGTGCTGAGCCCCCACCCCCAATTTGAGTTAAGTAACCACATTTTCCATATAATTAGCTCCCAACGACCCGTGATTTCAGGTACACTTCCTACTTGAAGTATTTCGGGGATCCGTTCATCATACAAGTACCGAAGGAAAAGATGACGTACAGGGACTTTATCATTGCGCTATATCTCAAGATGAGGTGAAACTTCTGATAATTCACATTCTCTTACACGCACACATCAATTTGATTGCAGCCCGAGGTTGCCGCCAGACAACGGGTTTACCAATTTTGTTCGCTCTTTCCTTTTTCTGACTTCACATCGCAAAATCTCGGGGAAATTTCTTATTTCTCTATCACTCCCATCAATCAAACAGTCGATACGTGAGGCTCACAGAGGAATCCCTGCAAAACGAAGATGCGCTTCCGTTCAAAATCCGAGTGGTAAACCAGTTCGGTGTTGAACAGTCACATGACCTGTGTGACAAGGACGAGAATCTCAATGTGACCATGTCAAATGGAAAACCAGGTTTGGATAAGTTTTAGTTTTGGGTTTGGGAGTGTAGATTTGCAATAGTATCACGTACTCTGTCGCAATTTGGCAGTGATTATTTGCTATTAAATTAAAATATCAATTAAGTTCTTATCAAACGCATTTGGGTGTAAATCGCAATCTAATGACGTATAAACTACGAACACATCGCTACACAGAATGGCGTAAAATTGATTGAAACTCCGTCAAACATTCCCAAGATTTCCCAATTTTTCAGTGACATATATGGCACTGGTTTGGGATCTCGATTCGCGGGAGAAGTTTTTCAACATGGAGGAATGTACCTCAATGGATTACGATGACAGGTAATTCTCTGTTTAATATTGTGCCTGATTTGCACGCCTCGTTCACCAAGACAGGGTTGTTTAAAGAATCTGCAAATTCGACTGTGAATATTCGACTGTGAATAGCCCAAAGGATGCGCTGGCCGTTGTGTGCGGCGTGGGTCAAAGAGAGATTGAAACACATTCCGTGTTACATAAACCTCCCGTAATCTCTTCTCTAGGACACAGATGAGATAGATGCTGCTAATACAGCGACTATTACAGTGACTGTATTACAGTGACTGATACAGCGACTGTTACACTTACAGCGACTGATACAGCGACTGTTATAGCGACTGTTACAGTGACTATTAAAGTGACTGTATTACAGTGACTATGAGTATGTACTACAGTATTACCACACCCCCCCCCACAGTTATCGGCTGGCGAAGGCACGCAAGAACGAAGTCCTTCTGGAAGAGTGTATCGAGATGTACTGTGCACAGGAAGTCCTAAACGAGGACAACATGTGGTACTGCCCCGTCTGTAAGGACTTCAAGAAGGCCACCAAGAAACTCGATTTGTGGAAACTGCCCAAAGTTCTTGTCATTCACCTCAAGCGTTTCTGTTATTCCCGGTAAGTTTGATGTGAGAAAATGTATCGAGTGCGGAGTTGCAACTCCCGTAAAATGAGATCTGTTACCAGATGTTTCGAGTCATGTAACATTATGTTCCCAGGCACTGGCGGGACAAAATCGAGACAATGGTCAAGTTCCCGCTCCATGACTTATCGCTCAAAGAGTAAGTTCACTGCCCCATGATTATGATTTCATTAATCTGTAACCTACCTCTTGTAACCTATTAGTATTATAGTACTACTAGAAAACCCGCCAAGTGGACGGGATACACTACCCATTGGAAAGACAACAGGACGTTACTTTAGAACGACAGCTAAACATGACCTGTGATCAAAATCCAACATACTTATTTGAACCAATGATTTTATGAAGGAGCACTTGATGACAGTTCGGCCATTTCTTCGAATAGGCACAGAAAATGGTGCTTGGTGCTTGCCCGATTGTCCGACTTTTGTAAATCGTTTCAATTTGTGCAGCGTATTGTTATCCAAAATAACATCGTATTTTGCCATGTGTCGAAAAGAATAACTGCAGAGCAGAAGCAACAACTGTCAACTCAAGAAAAAGTTGACTTTTGCTCGAATACTTGCATTCATCCCATTGCAACGAAAACTTTAACGTAATCAAAGCACCATCATCACCAAAAATGAGCTCCCACTTCACTATTACAGTAGTCCCAGTAGTAGCACGTATCCATGGCAACGCGCAATTTAACTTCAAAATCAGCACGTGCATTTAGTGACGGACATACATAAATAAAGACAAACAAACAACCAAATTATAATATAGATAATATCGAGTACTATCAAACTTTACCCATTGCCACAGTTTCATGCTGTCGACGGACCAGAATCACATAAAGTACGACTTGAGGGGTGTGGTGAATCACTACGGGGGTCTGGGAGGTGGTCACTACACCGCCAACTGTTTCAGTGTCGCAGATAACAAGTGGTAAATGACCATCATTTTGTCGTGAATTTCCTGTCAAGCTGAATTTACAATGTTCACTGTCACATTGCATAACTAATAACTATGCGTTCATGATCGTCGATAATCACAAAGTTCATCGTTTCTCTAGGCATGTGTTCGACGATTCACACGTGGCTTCTTGTTCCGCTGACAAGTCTATCGCCCCCTCTGCGTATGTGCTCTTCTACGTGCAGCAGGAGCCAGCAGGCGGTCAACTGAACGGGTCATCGCACAGTGACAACGGCTTCGAGCCAATGGACGTTAATTAACGATTGATGCACGGTCTATTTGGGTAATTGGGAACGACTGATTTTTTACTATATAATTGGTTTGGGGTGAAAATAGCGAGAAAAATATCCTACATATCAATAAGAGTATGGAGCTAGTCTTGGCTATGTATATATTGTTGCTGTTGTTAACAGTTCTAAAACACATGGGACAAACTGTCACTGTGTGGTGTTAATACTGCAGAGATATTTTGTATGTGTGCGTTTGTTGAAAAAGCTGTTTCCTTTGTAACAGCAATCATAGTCTCGTCCTTGTTATACTCCGACATATGGCAAAATTCTGGTCTTGGATTAGGAACCGGCGTTTATTGGGGTACATACCTCGACAATCCGTGCCCTGTGTCATGTGTGTAAATCAGTGGATCTATCGTGCATGTCACGAGTTTTGTGGTTCATTTCTAGTGCGCGCGCAATCGGTTTGTCGGTGATTACATTTTACACACACGCGCATTACGTCATGCACCAAATTATTTGGATGGGTTATGCTAAATATAGAAGAGAAGTTTTCCTAATATAATGCTAGCCCAGTGCTGTCATATTATTCATTATTATAGCCCAGTGCTGTTCAACTTCTTAGTTACGAGATTTTCTATAAATCCGCGACCCACTTTCTGGTGTTTGGGCTGAAACATTTTGATCAAGGGAACTATGAATGTGTTGTAGTGAGCTTTTATCGTTCTATCAATTTCAAACTGATATTTGGTACCACTCAAAACGGTGTACTTATTGTCCTTAGTTAGCACAAGATTGAGGTTAAAAACAGAGTATTCCATTTATAATGCTCGCTAAGTCAGTCAAACTATTTCTCATGATTAACCATGGCTTAATTCGAAATACACAATTCACAAAAACAATTCAAATATTGGTACAATCAAGCTACTAAGATAATGTCCTTCATGGTTATTGATACAGTGATGGACCCAACATCACTTCCATTGTACTTGAGATGAATGACTTGATTCTTCATAACTTCTTCCTCCATTGGGTTAAACTGGCCCTGCAACACACATGATATAGATGAAAACCGGGGTTTAACTGATTACACATTTGTGATGATTGGTAGCATATTCTGTACAGTATACACTGCTGTATACTGTGCACAGTGTATACTCACCGAGCCAATAGCATCGTCACTAGTAAATGTGTCCTGGTCAATCAGATCAAACTTGAACCTGAACGATAATTACACGATAATTACACGATAATTACACGATAATTACACGATAATTCATGATATTCGGATTGATCAAAGTACGACTAGTTTTTTGACTTTGGAGTGGCTGTTTTCAATTTCTCCTCGACGCAAGTATCATAGGCTCGCTGGACGTTCTTATACTCACTTGATTGATTGTGGATCAACCCCGTCCTTTGCTTTGATGATGAACTGTTGGTTAAGTACAGCTGACGTGGTGTCTTGTAGAGGTGTTGTCTTGCCAATGAGCTGAGAGTTGGCGTACACCTGTACACGTGGGTTTTAGAGTTGGTATCGTCATTGTGCATTGAGTTTAACCTATGACTATGAGTTTATTTTTCGAGAAAGGACATATTAATTCGGAATGCACGATTAACGAAGTAAGAGTGTCTCGATAAGCACACAGCAATAGAACGATAGATTGTAAAAACAGAATTTTGTAAGTGGTCTATTACTAAAAAGTCCTTCATCATGAATTCGCATGGCTAAATGGTATGCAGTGTGATTCTTGCCCACAATTCCTATATACTAGAGTTGCAACAAGGATTCGCACTCAAATATTCACTCACCACAACGTAAGGATCGACTTTTCCCACAACATCTGTTTCCCGGGTGATCTCGTTAATAGAGTGGATTGTAACCTCCATAATCTGTGTAGTCTCGACAAAACCCTGGGGAATAAAGAACATCAACAATTCGCGGATACAACAAACTGGGAGGGGTGGTACCTGGTGGTAACAGTGTTACCAAGTTACAGCAACACCAAGTATGTTTTTTGACCAAGTCAGGGTCAATTACAGTTGAATTATTCTTGGCAAGTGTGTCGCGTGACCCCTAGATTATAAATTGGGACGGAGTGCCTAATGGGAGAAACTAACTTCACTCTCATGGGAATTGTCAGCACTACCCAAGCTTTCTCTCGTCTCCCCATCACATGACTTCTTATCACCACGAAATACATCGAAGATACCCATTTTGCACAAACTATTCAAATCATAGTAAATATAGTCTTACACCGTACGCACGAAATTCCCGCGAGATCTAACGATTTGTAATTTCGAGGAATGAGGATCAGGAAACAAAGCTATATCAATTTATAGTAGTTGACTATAGATAACACACGGCCAAACACAAACACACACTCTACTACTACTGGAAGTTGTGACCGACAGCAACAGATCGCATTCTATTGTTAGAATGACGGGGACAATGTCTTTAACATCAAACATGTTGTTGTTGTAGTTTGTGGCAGATATAATTAATGAGTGATTAGTAATTACGCGGAGGTATAATTGATGCGGAGGTATGGAAGTTCATGGTGTCACAATGACACACGGTTCACGACGAAGTGTCGCGTGACACATCATGTGTCACGTGACACATCATGACTGCAACACGTTACCACTTCAGATCATAATCACGTGATATAATGAGCACGTAATATGTTGAGCTACACTACTACCAGGGTGATATCGAGTGTCCTGTACTCTAGGTGGAATATAGGCTAATGTAACAACAGATGTCATCATGAGCAAAAACAGATGTCATCATGAGTTAGAGTAACAACAGGCTAATGTAACAACAGATGTCATCATGAGCAACAACAGATGTCATCATTGTCATTGTAATCGAATATTGAGTTGAAGTATTGTGGTGTTTTGCAGGAGTCTCATGAGATATTGAGATATCAACAATTCTGGATTTCTGTTAACGCACAGATGCGACAAATTGAGACATGATAGCCGATATCAGGGAGTGACAAACGTTTCAGTGTAACATACATCATCTTCAGTTCTCAAATTGATTGTATAAAGTAGTGTTGAAAAATTGTAAAGTTTGATTGTATGATTATGAAGTAGTGTTAACTGTTGTAAAGTTTTAAACTTCTCAACTTAATCAAATTTGAGAACTGAACATGACCATGCCGGATCATTCTAACTTACCTCTTCATTTCCACTGTCAGACATTATTCTTCGAGCTTGCTTTGCACTAACGGGATGTGGGGTTAGTAACGGGATGTAACGGGATGTGGGGTTAGTAACGGGATGTGGGGTTAGCAAAAAAAACATTGAGCTGGTATTATAAATGAGAATTGAAATGTGAATTGAGACGTTCGCGATAGCAGATAGATTTATGCGTAACAGAAACTATCAAACAAGAAATGGGGGAATCACCCATTTGTGCGACTTTATATCCATGATTTTCTCGTTATCAATTCTCGCTGACATAATCTCAGATTTGGACACGTATTATGATTCGCTAATTTATCAGCCGATTTTTATCAGCATTCAGTTTTCTCTTATCATTGTTGTGTTGAATTATGTACGTAATTCCCATTATCTTGAGCCACCGTGATGACTGGTGTGGATGTGACTTTTGTCATACCTGCATATGATATCACCGGTTATGCTTACGAATCCATTCATATTCATATTACAAACCACATCTTATCTTGGAAAGTTTTTCAACTCGAGAAGGATTTGGAATATTCATATTTCCTGGTATTACTAGAAATGGTATGCATACTTCGCCTTATCATTCTATAATGCGGTCATGCATGCCGGATATCACATTTATATTCAAACGTTCAAACACGACTTGAACTTGAAGGAATAACAGCACGGCTCAGAATTATCGTTCAGACGTGCCATTGTGCCAGTACCATAACCACACTGCGCCGTAACACTGCGCCGTAACAGTGTGCCGTAACAGTGTGCCGTAACAGTGTGCCGTAACATTGGCTGTCGATGATAGCCCCTGTCGAGAATTTCATTGGCGCTCGCCGCTTCGCGGCTCGCGTCAGCTGGGCCTAGCATCGCCAGGCAACCGTAACAGTGCGCCGTAGCAGTGCGCCGTAGCAGTGCGCCGTAGCGGTATGTAATGAGAGTTTTGATGAATTTCTACTTTATCATTTCTATTTATCATATGTAAAATGGAATGAAGATTTGAGACGCATTTCGACTCGTGTCATAAACCATGTGACAACCCTAAACTATCACGAAAAGGAAAACGCAGGATGTGAAGAACCGGAGCTAAAATTCCAAACTATAGTAATAGAGTAACAATAATAATAACAATTCCAGATGTGTGTATACAGAGAACCGATATCAATAGTTGAAATAACGATGGAAATAACGGGAAAGTGGTAACATAACAAGGAAAACGCGGATACATTTCAACATTTACAATGCCCCAAACCTTCTTTATATTAAAAAAGCTCTCGCAGACTGCTACTTCCATTGTAAACCACGTGTTATATTATATCAACATTAAACTAAACATGCAATAGTAAAAAGTGCTGTTTAAGTAGAATATTATGTACAATTGCAATTAAATATCACATAATTTATATCTACAGAAAGTTCCGCGAATTCATGAATTTCGCTGCTGCTGAGTCTGTAAAAATCGCTGCAAAATGCGTACAAGTCTGCGATTCCTATGAGTAATGAAACACATTCCCCCATTTCCCACAAGAATTCCATCACGAGCACCACGTCACCCACGTCCCTCTACCTCATTATATTTGCACGTGACACTACACGTGACACTACACCGTACATTGGTCAGAGTTGTCCACTTTTCCGCTTGTTCCGTTTCATATTCGTGATGATGACGCTCACCGCCTTCGCAAAACGGAGATGGTTCAGCCCGGAGCTAAATCCGTTGTTACTCCAGCTCTCGCGTTCCACTACCCGGGGAAATGTCGAGCCTTCCGGCTGCTCTCTCAGCGCGTTTTGCACCTGAAACAAAAAGAGCACAGGGTTAGCAGGGCTATAACTAATATCAAGCTCCGTAACATCAAGTCTCAGGGACGAATCCTGCTTACCATGACACAAAGTTCCTCCTCGTAGTTTGGTTTCTGTGGCATGAGGAGGTGGCCGACTATGTCCCGGAGTAGTTTGAGGAAACTGTCGTCCTTTTCTGCGCAGCTGGCGGACGTCTGTGAACTCCCACGCTTGTGGTAATCCCACGACTTTTTCTTCCCCGGACAACTTATGCGACGTTTCTCCACAAACGAGGACAAGATAGAGCCGAGTTCGGCATTCCGTTCGGGAACTCTGAGATCGTGAAGTGTGGCCGCGTGACCGGCTTTGAACCTGCCTAGTTTGTCCTGAAAAAGAGCGGAGGTCGAAGAAGAGGTCGCATAGGTTCTAGAGTGAAATCGATATTGATTATGTATCACCTACCGGGTTCCTGATAATGCCGCTGTCGTGGAGGTCAATATTATCATTGGGTTCCACATCATTCAACCAGGCAGAATTCAGCAATTCACTAACTGTCATCCTTCTGTCAGCGTCAACATTCAACAATCTGAGCGTCACCATTGCGTTAAATAAACCAGTTATCAAAGTGAAACCATTCAACTGAATTCCTCTCACTGATCTCATTACAGGTACCTGACAACGATTGTCTTGGCCTCGTTAGACACTCTGGCCCATTCCCGAGCAGGAAAATCATATTCTCCCCTCAATATCTTCTGTTCCATGGACCGCGATATGACTTTGTTGGGAACGTCTGAGTAGAAGGGCGGATATCCACACAGCATGATATACAGGATGACTCCCAAACTCCACATATCACAACTCTGCGGATAGTAAGAGCTATTTTCCGGACAGCTTTGCCAGAATGTTATAAATATTCCCCAGATTCGACAAGCATTATCCACTATCCAGTTGCATTTTTCAAGGATTATCCGAGCCCTGCCCTGCAGAGCTCTGCTCTGCAGATTGATGCAACTGGCTGGAAGAGGGCGATGCAGACTCGTGCACAGTACTTATCGAATTAAGGTTATTTATAGCAATTTAGCACAATGTGGACGTATGCGAAATCACGTGTTGTCAAGCATAGTGTGGGCCTGCGCGCGCGCATGCGCGGCGCGCTACGTCCAGCTTGTTCACAAATTTTACGATATTCCATTGCTCACAATACTTGAGAAGACCTCATTGGCTTATTAACTATGTTGTAAAAATAAAGTGTCACCTGACACTACATGCCATTTCAACTTCCATAATCTGATAGAAATCGAAACTTTCGTTATTGTATCGTAATTGAATATGCATAATTATACCTGCATATTCCTCGAATCAAAACGCAGTTCAACTTAGCATGCATAATTCGAGAATTACCTTATCATATGTGTAAGTGTATCCTTCAGGAGCTGTACCGGCTTTCAACGCTTTCTGAAACTTGGATGCTTCCAAAATCTGGGGAAAGTTCAAATTAACACACACATTGCGAAACACAGTCCGACCCCCCTCCCCCGATATGGTCAAAGCAGTTACAACATCACAATGTACAGTGTACAGCTGATATAATACTGTACATCAACACTCATTACTAATGTGTCATAGTAATATTGGGTTGTGACTTGTGTGAGATCAATATAGAATGTGCATCTGACCTAAGCTTCGCTATTTGGTTTTCATGGCATAATTCTTTCATCATTCATCACATAAACGAGAATATCTCTGAACAAATGTTAAGTACCTGTGGTGAGACGTAGTAGGGTGTGAAATGGGGCGTGGTCAAATTACCGTGGTCGACCTTTGCAAACCCAAAATCGGTTAGCTTAACGATCATCTCGGGGGAATTTTCCTCTTTCAGTAGGAGGTTTTCTGGCTTAACATCTCGGTGGGCAATGTTGTGGGTGTGACAACTTTGTAGAGCTTGAGCTATCTGGAGGAATACACATTCAGAAGGTAAAGGACAGGAACCCTGATTAAAACTGATATGGGACGGGTTGATCGATGTTAGAATCGTTCATGTGCTGATACATATCAATATGTAATGGAAACTATCAACACATCATGTACAATGTATTCATGTACAATGATATTGCATTAAACACTATTGTTCAATGTAAATGACTGTGGAACATTCTCGAATGTAACGTGAAAGATTTTCTGGCATGCTATATATATTGGACAGGTTCTTTGATACGTGGGATTCCATCTGAAACTCACTGCAGAAATTGCAAAGTATACTGTCACATCACACAAGCTTGTGAACTCTTCAAAATTAAAGTTATAATTTCGTTGGACAGAAGATTCTTATATGGAGTTGATAAACAAAAATAAAGTTAAAATGCATGATTTGGGTGGCGAAGGTGGGGGAATTAATTACAAGTTTAACAGATACTAAGAATAATGTAACTAAATTTTTGTCCATTTTCATTTACCTATTGTTGTACGTGACTATATTCTTGCAGTTCTGGTGCAGCAAAAGCAGTTAGGTACATGACACCAAATTTCAAAGTGGTGCAAGAAATAAAGTCCAATTTAACAGATAAGGTGTTCTTATCGAAATTACTTCAGCAATTTTTACAGAAATATTCCGTATATTATTCCGGTTATTTGAAGGTATTATGCAAGTACGTTTTATAAGACAAAATAAACTTTTACATGTTTTGTATGGGATGTTATCACCTTCGAATAACTTGGCTCAACTCCAGCAATAGAGGTATGAATTTCCGTGTAATTCTCGGAGCTTATATAGTTGTTGGGCATTGTATTCAGGGTTAAATAATAACGGCAGCAGGTAACTAAACTCTTAAGTTCCACAGTATGTATATGTTTATGTGTGTATGGGTCTGTGTGTGATATGTGGGCTATAAATAGAATGTACTCCATATATTGTAGTTATGTGATAATGTGCAGCGTAACAGTGGAACACGGTGCTTTCATGCAAAGAAGCCTACAGGAACATAACATTCAGGTATAGTAATGGGCGATTGTTGTCTTATATTTGGTCCAACAGAAAGAAGCAGAAGGCAATGCACTAATTTGAACATTTTCATGATAAGTGATCAAAGCTGAGTTAAACTCATGAATCGAATATCGTTGAGTGGGAGTATTGGGAGATTGTTATTATGGGTTGTTAATATATGAATATTCAGAGCCCTGTTCCCAACTTGAACTGGACTCCTTTTCTCAATAATACCTGCTTGGTAACAATGCAAGCTTCCCTTTCTGTGA
The DNA here is from genome assembly GCA_946803715.1 of Beroe ovata. Lineage (NCBI taxonomy): Eukaryota > Metazoa > Ctenophora > Nuda > Beroida > Beroidae > Beroe > Beroe ovata. The sequence continues at coordinate 184,501 of CAMPET010000127.1, forward strand.
ATCTCTTCTTTCTTGATATCATATCAAACAATTCCCCTCCTCTCATTATCTCTAGAACCACCAACAACATGTCTCTATGGAATTAGATTGCTTCAGTTTCGTTTCACTGTTTTAAACTCTACAATCCACACCAATTTATTCCTTCGGATTTGGTACAAACTATTGCCATGTTTCAAATATGAATTACTCACTTTGGTTCACTGGTGTTAGGTAGTTGAATCTGGTTTTTGAATACATCTAAAATCTTGACAACATTCCCCGAATAGCTGACCCTTTGTTGCAGAGATACCTGATTTTATAACGATAATCAGACTTTCAAATCAAGGTGGCCGATTAACTTTCACAGCTTTTCCATGGGATAAAATAACCAAGTAAGCAACAATCAATAGTGAACACCTAATACCATGAGTTAATGTATGGTGCTGGTTAGGATAGTACATATGAGCAACATTAAATGGAATGCTCTCCTAACTTACTTCAGATCTTGAAGATTCTGTATCAGGAAGACATTTCAGGGCACAAACCTCCCCAGTTTCTCTCTTCACACATTGTCTGAAAGTATCTCAATAATCAATGAAATCGGGTTCTAGTTTTCTGGGAATACAGAAAATTTTGATCTTATCCTCAGGAAAAAGAAAGCATGGTAGTGTACCTCACAAATCCACTCAGTCCCTCTCCTAGCTTGAGGTCCCATGATATAGTATAACTTTCTGATATGTCATGTGTATTGAACCTCAATTCATCTTCCCCAAATGGGAGGCTGCCTTCCATCAGCCCTGATCCTTCTAAAAACCATAGACTAGAACAACTGATAATGGAATGATAAAGGGAAAATGAGACAGGTCAAATAGGCTGACAAAAAGTGTCTATTGGTGAGTGAACAATAGTGACTTGTGCGTTCCTGAATTTGAGCCCTCGGGTATTAATTAAATCTATCCTTGTTGGAAAGGTAATTACCACCTTCACTTTTGCTAATAACTTGATGTGAAACATACCAGAAATTGCTAGGATTCAATGTTGCAGAAGACANACCAACTTATTGTTTCTATTGGTACCCACCACGAGGATTGATTGATATAAGAAATAGAAGAGACACAAAAGTAGGGAGTTATTATATCCTATGCGAAGGCAATTTTGATTTCACACGGCTGAATTAAGGGATAGAATCTTGTAGGATTTTACCCTACCGTCGGTGCGCGCGATTTTTATCCCTTGCCAGGGAAAAAATCCCACCAGCAAGGGTAGGGTGAAATTCTACAAAATAGAATCTCAATTGAAATCCCATGCTCGCTCATACTCTTATAATTCATTATTGAGTATTTTGTGTCGCGTCGCGCGCGCGGCACAAATTTATTCTCAGTAGTCGCTCAACTTCGAAGTGCGAGCGGTTGAGCGGTCTTGTCATCGAAAGTCGAAATACAGTTTCATTTGTCAGATGTTACCTGACGCTGACCTGTACTGTTTCTCGCGCGCGCGCGAGAAACATAGGTCACACAAAATCTGACAAAGTTTTATTACATTTTGTTTATGTTAAATCGAAGGCCAAAACTGTTTCGGTCGCGGTACTGCGGTAGTGCGGTACTAGGCTTGTAGGATTTCACCCTACCCTTGCTGGCGGGATTTTATCCCTGCGGCGGATTGAAAATCGCGCGCACCGACGGTAGGGTAAAATCCTACAATACTAGGCCTACTTAAAGGTTTGTCGGATGATGGACATGGACACACCGACAAACGTCAAACTTAAGCTTATTGCCTGTTTGAGAATAAGTTCGCGCCGCGCGCGAAGCGAAATTCTCAATAAGGTTTATTTTGCCGGATATTGTTTGTCCACTGTTTCTTGCGCGCGTCGCGCGCAAGAAAGAGTGGACAGATAACATCCGGCAAGGTTTATTATCGATTGACAAAGTGTTTTGGCCTTCGATGAAGGCGCGCGCGGCGCGCGCAAGAATCAGTGGACAGATAACATCCGGTAAGACATGTGCTTGTAGAATTTCCCCCACCCTTGCTGTTTTAGGATCTAACCCTACCGCGTCGGTGCGCGCAATTTTCATTCCGTTCTTGCCAGGAATAAAATCCCGCCAGCAAGGGTAGGGTGAAATCCTACAACCCTTGTTGGCGGAATGACAACTGTGCGGCGCCGACAGTAGGGTAAAATCTTACAAGACATGTGCATAAACCTAAAATACTACTTTGTGTATTCTTACCAATAAATATGCTGCAAGGGATGAGACTGTAGTCCTTTTCAGCAGTTCCAAAGCATGGATCATGATACTATTTCTGTTTTGGAAGGGTCTCAGTTGATAATCATATGCCACTCCAGGCTCCAGCTTTGGATATCCAAGCAGGCATTGTGAAGAGCTGAAGAACGGCAAGGCACTGCTTAGAAGTCTTGCAAGCTATCTTAAAAGTCCTATCATAATCAAACTTGTACAATGAGGCTTTGGTCCTAATTGCAGAGTGTGAAGCAAAGTCATGAACATTGAACAAAGAATTTAAACAGTATTGGTAACAGAGCAGAACCCTGTGGCAGGCCATATTCTTCACATGCCCTTACGATACCAGTGTAGTTGTTAAAGACCAACAAGAATTCCTTGATCAGATACCACATATTGCCTGTTACCCCAGCTGTGTGTAATTTCGTCAGTAAGCCTGTCAAATGCCTTTTGAAAATCCACAAAGAGGTTCATGACTGTATGTTTCTTCGAGAAACTGCTCTTGATGTCTGTGTCCAGATGGTTGAGGTATCTCACAGTGTTGCGCTTTTTGCTGAAGCCTTCTTGAAATTGGTCATGAAGTCCTGTATTGTGAAAGTGGTTTTCAAGACGAGATGCAATTATTTGTTCAAAAACCTTACCAATATACAAGGTTATTGATATTGGCCTGTATGAGCCAGGGTCATGATAATCCTTTTGCCCTCTTTCTTCAAGAAGATGACATAAGCACTATTCCAAGGCCAAGAGCCAGGAGTTGTACAGGTCTACAAGTTTTTCAACTGCAAGCATACTGAGATAATTGAACATCTAAGGGTGAAATTTGTCAAAGCTTTTCCCTGATGATATATGTATCTGGCTATGAAGAGCTGAACCATAATGGCACTTTGAATATCCTATTGATCTGAGTTATTCATAGGGTTCTCTTCTAGGATTGAGGCATATATTCTGTTCACCTCATCATAAAAGACTTGGTCAAATTCATTGCCACAAGCCTCAAGGTGCCGGCAGGTGAAAAAGGTATCAAACAAACATTGGTCTATATCTTCTCCACTTTTGACATGCTTTTCTTTGCAAATATAACATTGAAGGCTCTCCAGAATTGTTTAGCATGGGCCACGTTCAGATTTTGAGGGTTTTTTAGAATAAACTTCTGACACTCAGATTTCCTGATGCTGTCAAATGCTTTCCTTGCATCTTCTAATGCTTCTTTGTTGGCAGATGTACTCCTTTTGGAGTACTTTCATGAGTACTCATCTTTCCTGATAGGGGGAGGGGTAAGGCAAACTTTGGCAGAGAATTCCCCCTTTTTTGGGCTTTGCCAAAAAAAGTCTTTGCCAAAGTTTGGTGCAGATAGGTAGATGTCCACAGATAGGTGCACCTGAGAACAACTCGACTGATCCATCTGTACAGAGGTGAGAAAACCCCTCTTGACTTTTTGTTCATTACTTTGCATATCTTGTTGCTGGTTTCATGACGCTCTCTGTAATGTGTGCATTTTCTTGCAGTGCTGCTGCAGTCTAAGGTTTCATGGGAATCCTCTGAACATTTACCACAGGCTGGTTTTACTACTCTACATCTTCTGGCTATATGACCAAAACTTAGACATCTGTTGCACTTGATTACCTGGGGTACTGATTTGAATTCCTCTATCAGGTACCGCTGATTCCGCATGCTGATACTATCCTCCATAATTTCCTGTAGGTCCTTTCTGTTCTTAAAGAACATCTTAAGGGTCACAGTGAACCTCCCATTCTTTTTGAAAAACTCAATCTTGGTAACATTTGGATATTTTGATTTTAGGTCTCTTTCAATATTATCCTCATTTTGGTCTACATAAATGTGTTTAGCTATACCACTAGTGCCCAGTTCCATGGGCAATGCTACTCCCTGATTACCTTCAAATGATTCCTTCTTCCACTGAGATGTAGGTAGCTTTTTTGACATCCTCCTCACTATCAAGTTCAATTTTGAATGATCCACCAGCAGTAACTCTGCAGTTCTGGATAACCATTCAAGGAAATTCTTTATTAAAAGATGATCTTAAAGCTTTGCTGTCTGTAATTGACAGGTCCATTGGTTTTCTGAACAACACAGTTTTCTTATCCTTCACTTCAAGTTGCCCCTCCTTAACAGGTTTCTGCTGAGCAACAATCTGTTTAGAAAGCTTAAAGGTAACATCATTTCTCATTGGTTTCTCTTTGCTCACAACTGACCTGAGTTTTGACCTCCTCTGTTGTTTTCCTGCTTTTTTAACTTTTGTGTTCAAACTGTGCAGGTCAAATGATAGGATTCCAAAACTGTGCAGGTGTCTACTGATCGACCTCAAATTGCCATTCCTTTCCTTCTGACCTTTATTGCAAGTTGGACAGTATGTTTTTACATAGTTTGGGAAATCCTTCAATAGGCCAAATAGCTTTATATCAATGGGGTGTTCAGTACAACTGTTGTGGAAGAAATGTTCACAGCCACTGCAATGTAGACCAAAACCTGTTTGGTTGCGTTCATCAGTTACTCCAGCAGCACAAATTGCACATGGATATTGCAGTTTATTACCTGAGGATTCTGCAAAAATAACCCATAACCACACCATCATCTGTTTCTAAGTCAATGAAATCCCCTTTAGAATTGAATTTCACCATTATACTCTCACTGTTATAACTTGATGATGGCACTACAGAAAAGGAGGTTGAGCTTATCGTCCTTACTGTAATTGTCTGGAGCACAGAGTTGAAACTTGGCGAGGACTTTGTCAAGCTACACGGAGTGCAGGGATTGCACTATTGCAGTGACCTTGGGACATTCTGTGCTGTAGCCATCATTCTATTTCAGTGTTCTGAATATAGAATTTGAGAAAGGGAGGACAGTCCAAGACTGTAGGTACTTACACTTGCGCCCAGTGCATTCCCACCAATATTGCTGAGCAAGATGTGACAGAAAGACATACAGCTGTCTGCAAGTACTGTATTAGCTGTATAAGCAATACCATTGACCGCAACAAACTTCACAATTTTGGTTTCTCAAATTTTATTGTCATAAGTAGTGTTGAATCAACACTACTTATGACAATAAAATTTGAGATAAGAATCTTTGAGATAAGAATCTTTCTTTTCTGAAATATATCTTTTCATGAAGTATGCATAAGTAGTGTTGTTAAGTTTAACTAAATAATTTGTTTCGATGATTGAACACTGTAGACAGTGATACAATGTCAATTGAATCAAACCCCTACAATTTTTCACCACAAATCTACTGACAGTTTCAAGAAATTATCTCTTCTTCAGGATCTCCACAGAGTGAGGCCCTCGCTTCTCAATAATAAGTAATAATAATGAATGAAACTTTTATATTATAGTGGCACATCAACTTATAGGACTGCACAGCTGGGCCACGGAAACAAAAATACCGAAACAAAGCCCAAGAAGTGTTGATAAGTTTAAAAACGTTTTTACTAATATTCCCTGGCAGGGAAAACATCCTCAATTTTGACTAAACTCATTTCAGGATGTCCAAAGTAGAGTTCACTGAAAAGTTAAGATCACTTCAGAAAAATGAGGTGGCAATTTTAAAAGATGTTTCTGGTTTCATTTCAAAGAAAGATGATCATGATTCTATTTACAAATGTAAGATTGAGGAATCTTTAATGGAATTTGATAAACAAGAAAGGATTGAAAAGCAGCAGATTATAACTGAGCTACAAAATGTGAATAACTCAATCGAAACATTCAGAAAGGAACTTCATATGCCAAGGCAAGATATGGTGACTCATATCAAACAAATGATGAAATCTATTGAAATGCAGTTATTGACAATCAAAACAAATCAGAAAAATGTTTATGATGAATTAATAGTTTCTGAAACCAACTTGTCATCAGAATTGACAATATTTGACAATGATCTTCATAAGTATGAAAAGGTCATAAAATATCCTATAAACTATGGAAATGTCAAGTCACGCACACAGGCATCTAGCCAACCTAATGTTCATCCTGCTATCATTGAATTTGAAAAATATTGCTCTAAACATGGGCCAAGTAATCATTGGGGTGAATTTGAGCATCAACTATTCCTTAAACATTATAGTATTAATAAGACTGATGATGAAATGTGCCATAAACTACTCTCAATGCTACCTTTCAAGTCTTCTGCGCAGATACAAGAACAGATATCATGGTACAGGAAATATCAGCAACTAGAAAAAGCTAAAAAAGATGCTCTTATAGAGTGGCGTAATGCAAAGAAAGTAAAAGCTTCTGATATTAATCTTCCTGAAAAAGATGAGAATTTTGAAAAGCTTCAGCAGAAAAAGAAAGCTCTCTATGAGAAGGAAAGGCAAGAAAAGATGGCTGAGTTGAATGCATACAAAGTTCAGAAGGAGCTTCAAAGAGTACTTGCTGAGGAGGAAAGGTTAAAAGCAAAGCTAGCTCTATCAGAAAAAGAGGTTAAACAGAAAGAATATGCTATGAAACAAAAAGAGAAGGCATTAGCATTTAAAGAGAAAAAGAAGCTTGAGCTTGAGTTAAAAGCTGCTGAAGAAGAGAAAAAGAATGCTATGAAAGCAAAGTGCTCTGCAGTATCAAAAGCAGATATCTTGAACCTACATGAAAAGAACATGAAAATGCTCCAGAAAAAGCAACAACAAGCACAAGAAAAAATAATAGCTGAATTTGAACAAGAACAGAAAATTGAGAAGCAAAAGGCAGTATTCCAGGTGAAAAGAGACCCTGCTCGGTTGTTGCAGAAAACTCAGGGCCAAATCAACCGGGAAAATGATAAATCTTCCATTGTTAATCCAGTTGTTGGTAGCCGAGGGATGCCCCACAGAGCAATGCCTACCTGGAGAAAAGGTATTTAATACCCTCATACTTTGAAACTTTTATTTATGTTATTTAGCATATTTTAATCATGAATTGGTGGCATAGAGAGATGCCAGATTGGAATCGTTGCATGAAATATTTTCTTTTCAACTGATGTCTTATAAATCGCATACATATAGTATGAATAGTATAATACCATGTGAATGCTGTAAATATGATAAAGTTTTGAGTACAAATATTATAAAATTGCGTGGAGATATCTGGGTATTTGTATGGTTATACTAACTGCCAAATATTGGTTCATAGTTTGTTCTCTGCTATCAAAGTGGCATCAGAGATAGCAGAACTCCACTGTCTCAGGAGAGGGTTCGTTAAAGGGTATGATTGACCTTAGAGCCAGGGTTGGTGTCTAGGTTGGTGTCTAGGTTTTATAATGATTTTGAGCAATTGATTGCTTGATGTTTGATTTCCCTGATCAGATTTCGATAACAAAGTTCTACTATCTTGAGAGTGTGGAACTATCGGAATCTATTCAGAGATTCGAACTCTGCTCCGTGTATTGGGCAACATTGAGCCTGCCCAGAATGCTTTTTATTAGGTACATTAGGTGGACTTGATCTATTGATATTCATCAATTTTTGATAGTACAAGATATTTTCTCCCCAGAGCATGTCCAATACATTCATGAAAGAAGAATCCAAAGACTTGTTTTATGGTCAGTTTGAGAATGTTAAGTCAGAAAAGCTAGACTATGATATCAAGCCAGTGTTTGAGCATGGGCCATATTCGTCGGAAGTGAGCCACAACGAAACCATTCCACTTACCTTATCAATTAACTACACCCCATATGAGGGCCCACCTGAGGATTTGATAGACGAGAAGAGGTTCTTTTGCCAACTCTGTGAAAAATCATTTAAATACAAGAGTGGTCTTTCTGAACATATGAAAAGAAAGCATGCAAATGGCAATGACGAACGAATAGGTACGGTTGTCGTGGACTATGCATGCCATGTCTGTTCAAAAGCATTCAGTAGCACCAGTTCACTCCACAGGCACATTTTAACACATTCAAACCAAGAGATACCCTGCCGGAAACAGGGCTGTAGTCAAATGTTCACTTCTGAACGAGACATGAGAAGTCATATTGAACAGGACCATCTCGATAAGAAATATGGATGCAGGATTTGTAGTAAGATGTTCACGAGGGTTTCAAACTTGAATCGGCACATGAAACTGCACCAGAATATCCGGGAGTACCCCTGTACTCTGTGTGGGAAGGAGTTTACACAACGTGTACACCGAGACAAACACATGATGATCCATTTCAGAATTTCAAATCAATGCCCCAAATGTGCAGCAGTGTACACTAAGCTCAAATACTTCAGTAATCATGTCACAAATGTTTGTTTCAATCACAATTCTATCTACAGCCCTCCCACCATGTCAGAGGCTGTCGTGGTTCCTTACTCTGACTACACTTCGAGTTCCTACACTCTGAAATGCCCGATTTGCAATGTTGGTCTAAAAGACTTAAAGAAACTGCGAGGCCACATAATAAACATTCATCATGTAGACAACATCTGTCCTCAGTGCAATGCCAAACATGATCAGTTTGATAAGTTTGTGGAGCACTTAAGGGAATGTTACAGGGAAGACAAGGAAACCTCCTCAATGTTAGCTGACTTTGCCAACTCTTTGCTCGATAGCTTTCAGTTCAGTTAAGTTGGGCTATATATATATATATCATTGTATTGTATTTGTGAGAGAGAGACTGGTCTATTTATGTTTTAATCTTGTCACAAAATATCACCGCTCAATAAACAGTGGTATTTAACGGGTATAGGACTCTACGGCGGAGGACTCTACGGCGNTTCGTTAGATTGATTGATATTTGCCTTGCTATACCTCTTTTGCTTTTTATCCAAAGGATTTCTAGATCCCTGCGTTTTATATTGCCCAAATCGCATCTGATAGATAGGATTTTATACAACTGCATGAAAAAGGATTCATTTTCTAGGTCAACAAACAAAAAGCTCATTTTTATCATAGGTGCTGATTTGGTTTATTGTCGGTACCTTACATATGGGCCATGGGGTTCCAAACGAATCCTGATGCTGAGTGAATTTTATAGTGCAGTTGATTGGTCGCTCTATGCTAAGAGAGCAAGTGAACAAAGTATTGGCTGTGTTTATTTTAATATTTGTAGTATGTATACTGTATAGTAATATATGATTTTGGTATTTATTCGAATATATGATACTTAATAAGCATCACCATTCCATTGATTGATATTTTATTTGATTGCGAGGAAGATTCTGATCCAAATTTGAAATGTTTTATCTGTTTTCAGATAGATGGGCATGCATTGGGTGATTGTGTTTTCTAAAACATGTATTTTGTGATGTTGTATTAAGTTAACTAAACCAGCTGGTCTATTCTATTTATTCTTGTTATAGGATTTCCAAAGGATCTTATATAGTTTCTTTGGTTATCTCAATCATGATACTGGCAATTTGCCACCAATCATTTATTGGGTTTATTACTTCCATAGTGTGTTTTAAGGTTGGCCAGTATTGCGTAATGATTATGCCATAGATTGTCTTTGATACGCTAGTATCATTAAATCTTTAAATCTATGTTAGTACACGCTATATATTCAGGAATAGGTGCTGAAGGGACTTCACTCACAATTTTCGACAATCATAGTTTTCTACTTCAATAGAAATAATTGAAAAGAAACAAAAGTTATTTATTTATACCATGAGTTATAGGTTATTTTACACAGCATTGAGATTTTCTTTTCCAATTTCTGTTTATATACCGATCAAAGAAAAATATGATAATATACAATTACATACATGCTCATCTCTAATTAAATGCTATACTTTTATTTTTTGCGTTTCATTGACTCGATTTATTGGGTAATTTTTGTGTTCTTCCCTTGCACTGTTACCACACACATTGAAACTATGTGGGTGTATGTTAACCTTCGCTGCAATTATACACCTTCATAATTGACAAGGGTACTTCTTGTCATAACCATAATAGCACCGTAATTGAGGGTTACTGTTGATTGATGCGTGTGCATACAAAATGATAGTTAATAACCATAACCCCACAGCAAATGTCTCAGTACTTGTTAATCGTGACTCTAAAGAATAGAGCGTTAGCCATCACGTTTGAGTGTGGATTACAAATTACGCTGCATGCTTCTGCCGAACTTGCTGCTAAAAACCGTGTGTTAATTGCTATACTCTATGCAAAGGCAGTGCGATTTTACCAACAATTGATTATCCAAAGGGTAATGATGTGCAGTGCGCTTCCTGATCTTAATTATGTGGGTGCGTGTGTGTGTGTGTGTGTGTGTGTGTGTCGAGGTCATGGCCCATTTAATTATAGTTACAGCAACTGGTGTTCAGTGCCTGATGTAATCTGCTTGAAATCCTGATAAAACGGGACAAAGGATACTGCTGGCGTAACGCGCAGCGACAATTTTCTTGACCCTTCACCTCCGCGCGAAACGTAATTTGTGTCACGCGAATTCATTGTCAATCAGTGTAGCTTTCAATATAGATAACGGTTAAGTAAGATAACAAATATTTGCATATAATGTTGATCGTATCTTTCTATTTGCACTCGCTGCATCTTCTAAAGATTTCCACCATTCAGGAATGACGTGATGAAAGTCCCTGCGTTTGTTTCTAATGTTCGCATTGCTCCCTTGGAGAACGCATCATGGCTGTCATTTTCAAAATTAAATTTCACACGAGACGGTAATGCTCGGTTCTGGGAGCTGATTGGTGGACAGCGGAAACAAGTTTCTGTCCTGGTGTTTAACGAGAATACCGATTCTTTTGTTCTGCGTCGCAAGTTCCGGCCATCACTCCTACCAAGGCAAGGACAGACACTGCCTACAGAATGCGAAACCCCTGAGGGTATCACCATGTCAACTGAGGGTTGCATTTGTACAGAACTATTCTCTTTCTTCACAGACTCGCTCACAGATACCAGCACTATTCTATCCAAGGTGAAGGAGCAGCTGAGATGTGAAATTGCCCCTGATAGGTTAGAGAAAGTCACGTCATTTACAATGTGGGGCGGTCGTTCTCAGCTCTACTATGTGCCTGTCCGGGCTGAATTGGACCCCTCCCCCGGTTTAGTAATGCTGGGGAATGGGGAAATTGACAATTTCATCTCTCAAAATTCTAATCCAATAGCAGGGGAATTGGGACTCGCTTTGCAATGGTGGAAGTGGTATAAGGGCGGGAAATGACGTGATTATGTGTCATATTATTACGTGATTTGCAATGTGACTATGTATGAGTCGGTATTTGGCTATCTGGGAGAGCAAGGAGAAGTGTTTGCTCCCGTAATAACATTTATCATCCGCGCTCTCTCATGCAGACAACCAATTTTGCTCTCTCTCTCTCCCTCACTCTCCGAAAATGGAAACATTGCAGACACTGCAATCGTGGTATATATCACAGGGGACAGAGAGAGAGAGGGGGGAGAGGAGGGTAAGATGATATTTGTGTTGCTAGACTACAGTGTGCAGGAAGGGAGAGGGTCAATTTTGTGAGAGTTGGGACGAAGCTTTCCCCCTCCATATTCGCCCTCTCATTCCGTTATCCTCTCCAGATATAAGTGGGTTATACCGCTCTATTTCGGATGTATCTTTGGACGATCAGTTCTGTTTTGTTTGTACCAGTTTTTATACTGTGATGTTATCAATACAGTGAAGCATCGCAATGTGTCTTTATTTTTTATGATATCAGTTTTCTCTTTTTCACTGTCAGTTTTTTTCGTGAAATCATTTGCAGCAAATGTAAACTTGAGATACTTTCACATTTTCTGCAGTACTTTTCTCACTTAAAATATTCTCCGTAGGTGAATGTATTTTAATCCAGAGGGCTTCGAGCTACCGTTCGTAGATGAGGTGAGTCTAGTGTAATTGTCGTTTTGCATTGTATTGCAGATGTGGCGGACATCAATATTCAATCACCTCGAGTGTGTATGTGGTGAGCTGATTACCACCAGTGTGTACCATTTTACCAATGTGTACCAGTACACTTACTGTCAGTCGCCTTGAGGGCGCGATTCTCTACATCCAATGCAAATGACCATTTTACCGTGCGCATGCACCCCCTCCCTATTCTTTGATGCATATTACATAGCATTCTGAATGGATTGGGCCACATCTCTCTGAGCTGCAGCCAGTTACTAGCATCCCAGCTTTCCGATTGTTTTACTCGACAATGACATGAGAGAGAGAGGGGAGGAGAGTGTACTTGTAGTGGGTTTATTGTCCACACCAAGTGCTATGGCATGAGAATACCTGGGTTCACACTGCGAGTGTGGGAGGGGGGAGAGGGGCGAGGGGGGTGGCGCGCGGGGGTCAGGTGTTCCCTCCATTATATACTGCAGAGTATGCCCAATAATCCCCATTATTCTACTACACAAACGAGCCTAATAACATCAAAATACCCACAAGTTTGACTGCGTGTTATAGCTGAATAGCCGATATATAATGAGCCCCATTTCAGGCCGATAATTACGATAATGATGAAACCTTCGGATCAGGGGCAGTTCAAGGCAAGTTCTTATACAATAATTCCAGTGTCAGCTCTTACCAGAGGCAGCAATGTACCCCCAGAAGTACCTATTATGTATAGGAAGTTGTATAATGAATATATGGAAGCAATAATGACAAGAACTAGTTTTCCAACTCGGGTTTCATGGTACTGATAGAACCAATCGTCAGGGCTAAGGAAATTTAAACAGCATCCGTAGTTACTAGTTAATTCAAAACAATATGCAAATGCTCAAGTGGATCATGTTTCGCGATACTTTCAATCACTAGGTATGTAATTTTGGCCCCACACTCAGATGACGACTGGGAGGAAAAGCATTACAACTTGGTAGCTGGATCCATTGCGGAGGATGGTCGTCAGGTGAAGCAGGGTGGTGGCCCTGGTCATGGGGGAGAACATGATAGGCGACATCACGGCGTGATGCATGGATTCGAGGACCATCTCATGTCGTTCGAGGATCACGGTTTTTCCAACAGGATCACATTTGAAGATGAGGTAGGTAGTTATTAATTGAGTGATCTGAGTTACCAAAACCTTCAACCTTGATATAATTATATAATTATAGAATATGTAGGACGTAGGTTCCCGAGTCACAGTAGTAGTTATAGAACTGTCGCGCCGTCAACTCCCAGCCAACGTACAATTACAAAGTACTAGTACAAAAGAGGACTGGTAGTTGTACTTACAAATATCAAGTTGAATTGATAAAATTCAGGATTTCCTTGCTCATTCCGTCTCGGAGATGGTATTGGAAGAAGAAGAAGAAAGCTCGGTGAACCAAAGTCGGACAATTCCTATTCCTTACGACCATGTGAGTCAAATCACTATGATAGTCTTGCTCTTATTATGAGACATTTCAGAAGATTATCAAGTCAGAATACTGCTATTGAATTTATTTCCGTTTAAACTTGAGCTGACAACTCCTATCCCTGTGTAGCAGCATTTTTTGACAGTTTTTAATGACCGATCAATGTTTAGGTAAGCACTGATTCCCATTAAAACTACTATCATATTGTGTTGATGACAAGCAAAGCTCCGTATTATAGTACCTTATATATCGATGAGCGGATGAGAATAGCACGTCCTCCTCCCTCTACCGGGGTGGTGTGATTCTCTCTCCCTCCCTGACACCCCCCCGCCCCGCACTATCAGGAGAAAACATTCCCGGAGAGTCCGTACAGTGGAGGTATTTGGACAGCAGCAACATCGCCGCCCATTGCATGCGTGAGTTCAAAACACTTTCTACATTAGCGCTCCCAAAGTGATAGAATTGCATCCACTTTCCATGTATGTGTGCGTGATCATTTTTGTTAGAAAGAGCGAAAGTAAAATCTCGATCGATTTCAAACTTTTGACAAGCTCTTTCAAAAGATCATTATAGGTAGTGTAACTTTGATAAAACCCAAGCAAGAAGATCCGATATCGAAACTCGATTAAGAATTGATCACGTGAACAATTTGATCTAAAGTGTCCCGATACCTTTTGATTTGAAATCAATTTTGTAGACTGAGCTTCAGAAACCCCCACTATATGATTACAATATTATCCACCTCCAGAGGTCACCCTCGAGCTCGTGGCATGGCGATAACTCCCCGGGGAAAATGTTGCTACAGATGTTGAAAACTGGTGCCATCACTCCTCCAACCTCCAAGGTAGCGCTCATGATATTGTGTGATGCTTATTGCTTATAATTGATAATGCATTTCATAACTTGAAACAGTAGTATCACCTGTTATTTGCGTAGCACTTAAGTGTGACATAACTTCCCGAGAACGGTCCTCCGCGATGGTAGTAATTGCTCGTAACTGCATAGCTAGCGCGAGTTGTAGAAATGTAACGAACCGGCAGGGAAATTTCTCGCAACACACTTCAGATCTCCAGCTGTTAAACTATTCCCATTATCCCGCAGGCAATTCAGGAGGTGAACTCTCAGCCGTTCAATGCACAGCAAACAAAGGCAAAACTTGCAGCGATCCCTGCCAGACAACGGAGTTCTTCGTGCACGGAGAATTCGAACAACCGTCACCATGGTAACAAAGTAGATCGTCGATCCTACCATACTGGAAACCAACCACAGGGTGGTAACAACCCTGGGAACCATCCTGGGAATCACCCTGGGAATCACCCTGGTAACCACCCTGGTAACCATCCTGGTAACCACCCTGGGAACCACCCTGGGAACTATCCTGGTAACCACCCTGGTAACTATCCTGGTGGTAATCCAGGTTACCATGGCAACAACTACAAGAACTACCATCCCACTCACCATGGGTATCGTGAGCACTACAACAACAACAATTACAACAACAATTACAACAACGCGAGCAACAATCGGCGGCATGCCGGTGACTCTAACAGAAACCAGAGAAATGTTAGTCATCCCTAGTGTCGTGGTATAACATGATTCTTTACCACATGTTATCTCACGGTGTGAGTTACAGCTTCAATGCGACTTAAGTAGCGGTGGCTAAGTCTATAGTAGCACTCACCATAGTTATTGTTCACTATACTATAAAGTAGCGGTGACCATGGTCACCCCGTGTCAAAGAGTGATTACTGATGACGTCATCGCTTCAGATGAAACCAGATAGATTACCTCATGAGATGGACAGTATCTTGATGAGTAGTAGTGAGAAACAGTGGGTAACCAAGATCCAAATGATGCAGATCCAGACAGCCAATCCCTATGAAGAAGATTACTATTACCAGGTGACGATTACCAGGCGACGATTACCAGGTGACTATTACCAGGTGACTATATCCCGGTAACAATTACCAGGTGACGATTACCAGGTGACTATAACCCGGTAACAATTGCCAGGTGACGATTACCAGGTGACGTTTACCAGGTGATGATTATCATGTGACTATTACCCGGTAACAATTACCAGGTGACGATTACCAGTTGACGTGCTAATAGATGTGATCCGGTGTGACACTGTGACGCCCTTTAAAGGCGTAATTCACAAAATCGCCGTGACAGTATCAATTTGACACCTATTTCAGATGTTGCTGTTTAAGAAACAACAAAAGGACACTGATTTCCTTGTCACTCCGAAGCTCTTGTTTTCTAACCCTAATAAGCACTCTGACAAGAAAGAGTACAAGCCAGGTCGGTAGATTTCAAGCTTTTCGACTGCCGAGGAAATTAAACGGTGTTTCGCTCCTTTGCGTTTGTCTGTGTATTGTGTAATGTGTATTGTGTATTGTGTATCTGGGTGTCTGTGTCTCGTTTCGGTATTGATATGTCCGTGTGTCTAAGTTATTAAACTGATTGTGAGACGTGAGTCTGCTCACGGCGTGTTATTTCAGTTGAGTTCAGTAGTACATTGGGAAAACTGTCCATATCAACGGTTATGAACCCGCGACAAGTTCTAGATTGCAGTCTAAACGATCTCCAGCCTATCATCACGGTTCGTACCGCCCCCCACTCTATAATAATCTCACATAATTCGAACTTGCTCTAACCTCCGTTTTTGTCGTTCCATAGTATAATAGTATAAGCTTATTCTCTCAAGAGAGCGTAGCACCTACTATGTGCAAAGCGTCAGTTGTCACGTGACTATAACGTGCTCGAGCGAGCAGTACCATACCAACCCTGCCTCAAGCGATTTCTCTAAAGATGGAGTTTGAAATGCTCTTATTGAGCACCTATCTTACATTCTATCCAATACCATCTATTGTTGGTATCGGTTCAGCATCGATATCAGTAATTCATCTGAGATGGGTGTGACTATGCAGGGATGAGATTAATGATACGTTCAACTGATGCTATCAAATGCATAATGTTCGAAATTATGCTCTTAGTTTCAGCACTTTTGGTATTGGATGATGTGGTTTACGATATCAGTCCCGAATTACCTATGGTTTTAGCATGTCTGTAGGTATTTGTTTAATATGAGGAGACTACGGTTGAATACGTGGCCAGGCGAGTCTCCCTGATATTATCAGGCAATACATTCAAACCACAACGTTTCAAATGGTTTATTATAGACTATTTTTGGTGCGACACACACGCGTTACTCCAAACGCATTCCCATAATTCCATAACTTGGTCTGAACATTTCAACTCTAATATACGATACTTCCAGTTTCATTGAAACTCGATTGTTATGTTGTGGAAGCCGCTATTTTCCATTAAAAACTCTGGTATAAATCTACTAAAAGCTCTAAATGGTTTCAATTGGCAAGCCCAGTGAAACTTTCAGCGCAAATACTAACATCTACCCACATCGCTAATTGCTATCGGATTGATCTGTGTTGCTATCGGATCGATCTGTGTTGCTATTGGATCGATATGAGTATGACGTGTTGGAGACTTTATCGGATAATCAAACTGGATTTGTCCAATTATCATTAACGATGTACAATGAATATTCTCTCTCAGCTACAATGAACGAATCTGTACCAGTGGACGCCATGATGGAAATCTGGAATCTCCTCAAAACTGAGATGGACGTGGTTTTTGATAGGAAATTTTGTATTTTGTACGGAATTGTCCAGTTAGTAGGAATAGTCGTCTGTGGTACCCTCCTCAATATAGTTGCTCTACGCTTCTTCATGTTGAAAACAACTGTGTTTAACATTCTGTTCAGAGTCGTTACCATATTTGACATCATTACTTGTTTCCTATGTCTGCCCGTATCCATTTCCTATCTCAAGATAAGACATCCAATTCTTTTCAAGTTTCCTGTCTTCTGTTGGGCTTGGATCTTCTCGTCTTGGGTTATTTTCTGCTACTCAGTTCATTTGGTTTCTATAATCACCATCCTGCGTGCCATCAAAATATGGAGACCCTTCGGACGTCCGGTCCGGCAGAGCGCAGTCCGGAAGATTGTAGTTTTAGATTTCGTGTTGATACTTACGGTGCAGTGTTTGGCAATTTTCATGATTGACAATGCCTCATTTTATGCGATGGTCGGTGGCTGTCTGCCAGTGAGATACGATTGGAAGAACGTAGGATCATTTACTGGGCTCGTCATATTCGTTGTGTTTACCGTCCAGTTCCTCCCCTCAGTGGTAATTGCCACTTCGTCCCTGATCTGCTGTGTCAAGGTTATCGCAGATTACATACGGTTCAAGAGGAGAGTCCGTGTTGCAGCTGCAGGAAGGGAGAGACTTGAGAGCGCCCGCACTGTTTTCCTGTATTCTCTGCTCTGCATGACGGTCCATTTCCCGGCACTCAGCTCTATCCTCTACAACGGAGCTCTGATACGCAGGGGTAAAGTGGGGCCGTCATGGTACTACACTCACATTCTCAACTATACCTTCTATTTCAACTACTTCCTAAACTCCCTCTGCAACCCCCTGATCTACCTATACAGACTGTCTGACTTCAGAGTCTACACAAGGGACATATTGAGGCCCATTTTCCCCACCTCTGATGCGACAGAATCGGACAATGATGATGAAATGAATGCCATTGTTCTGGCTAACAACGCGATTCTGTCTGGCAACCCCATTGCCAATGTGCCGCTCAATGAAGCTGCTTTCCCGGGTCATGTGAACCCCAATGTGCCACTTACTGAGGCTGATGTCCCGGGTCATGTGACCCCCAATGTGCCACTCACTGAGGCTGATGTCCAGGGTCATGTGAACCCCAATGTGCCACTCACTGAGGCTGATGTCCCGGGTACAGTAAACAACGTCTCAGAGGAGATGGAGATTATTAACCCGGTGATCATAACGCCGTCCCAATTGGAGACAACTGCTGAAATCGAGGATCAGGAAACAGTATCCTTGACTTTCACCGTCAGGCGGACTCCTGATAGAAACTGTACTTTAGTGTTCACTGCCAACCGTCATTCCCGATGGCCGTTTGGCAATTTGCCAAATCTGCAAAGTGAAGGACATTTTCCTAGCTGGAGGACCATGCCGCTTCCTTCCTCCTCATCCACCAGAACGCATGTCAGTCTTGACAGTGAGGTCAACATAACAAACATGTTTCGGGACATTGAACTCATATTCTCACCGATGCTATGTGCTGCGCTCACATTGCATCCGGACTGCCATGACCCACCTCAGTCATCCCCTAAACCTCAGTTACAGTCGTCCCCTAAACCTCAGTTACAGTTGTCCCCTAAACCGGGAATCCTAGAAGTAAGGGATAAGGATGAATCCAATGACATAACTCCATCCACTCACACACACACACACACACACAC
>CAMPET010000128.1:16228-35670 GCA_946803715.1 Beroe ovata
CACCTACTGACTTGTCTGGACTATTCTTGCTCTCCATCCCATAGATCTCCTGTAACATGAAGGAAAACCCGTCAATGTTCTGTTTCTGTTTCAGCACCTTCACCGAGAAGGAACTATCGACCGTACTCTTCTCGAATACTCCGAACACAAAGTGGGCGTGGTTATCATCCTCCACATTCACGTGTATCACCAGGGGCAACGGGTCATTCTGATTATTGTTCCACTTGAACATGGTGGCGGGGAAGGTGCCGGGTGTGAGCACAAGGTCGTCCTCGTGGAAATGCTGCCCGAGTCCCGCAGGATACTCCCACGAGGCTACACTCGGATCCCGGGTACAGTTCACGATGTTATCCTCGCGCTGTGACGTCAGAACTCGTATAACACTCGGCACATCCGCGTCCAGGACGAACTCAAGGGAGTAATTGGCGTTGTTCTGAGCACACGACTCGCACATAGACTCGGTGTCATGGCAACTCGTGCAGGGCAATTTCACGAGCTTCACACTGTCTCGCCGTATATTCACGAGGCTCTGCAGTGTTTTACTCGGTTCACTGGCAGCAGGGGCGGGGTAGGGGAAGGAAGCGGGCCGGCGGTTGAGAAACGTCAGGTCGTTAGGTTCGCCGAACATGTACGCGTCGTTACGACCCGTGTTGAAGTGCTCGCCTCCCATGATGAAGTAGGAACCGAAATAGCAGCCAGACCGCGGCGGGAAGTGTACCTGGACAGATCGGTGAGGCGGTGGTTAAACAAGATCGGCAGGGGGGATGGGGGAAGTTGCTGTTCCTACAGGTGGATGAGGTGATGAGGGATATAATTTTCCGGAGCTGACAATCGAAATGGGACACAAAAGTTATATGGGGTGTGGTGGGCGTGGCACATTGTATTCAAGTTACCTGGGATGACTCCTCATTTGCAGGCTGATTGAGGGGATCACGAAACAGAGCTAGTACGGAGCCCATGACGTCATCAACAATTCGACATCACGTGCACACACACTCACACTCTCGACAATCTATCTGGTAAATCTCTGCTGAGTTCATGCACCTAATGTGAGATTACTGTTAGAAGGGTGTGGTCACAGGTTCCACTTATTCTAATCAGAGAAATTGGAGCAACTCAATAAATGCAGATGGAGGCGATTTTGCAACACATATTCTCACAAAGCAAAATATCTAAAAAATCAATACATCAAATAAAATACGACAACAAATTAAGATAATAACTTGCAAAGTAGAACTACAAGTACAATAAAATGACGTGAATTAGACGACTATTTTCGATTATCGAAGTCCCAACCTTCTTGATGTTCTTCTACCTACGAGTTCTATTTGCTCCTGCCTTGTGAGGTTTATGGCTTCCATGATAACCGAGTTCGGGATCTTGATAATTTTCCTCTCATCCCGAAGTCTCTTTTCGTTTTCCGATTTGATTCTCTCCAACTCATCACTACTCTGTACCTCCTGTACATTGTTTAGTCTTCAGGAATCGGGGATTGGGCAGGTTGCAAAATAGGGATTTGAGTTTGAAAGACGGTTTCACATCAAGTCAAAATTGTTTTCATTATGAGACATTTTTCGAAGGCTGCGAAAGTGAAACTTTCAGACCCTTCCCTGATAAAGAATATCAGTAAAACCTAACTAAACTCACTGGAGCTTTTGGTATAATTTGAAGCCTAAACCTACCCCTCTGATGGACGGTTCCCAGACCCTAACCGATCCGACTGAACCACAGGTTGCTATGACACCGGGGTACGCCGGGTGTGCCTGCACTGACACAATCGGACCCCTGGGGGGTGCGTCGGGGGGTGCTGCCATCATCAATTCACCAGTGTGTTTGTCCCACATGAAGAGTCGCCCACAATCACTTCCTGGAGAGAGACAATCAAACCTAGAGATCTAGCTTTGTGTTGCCAGATGATAATAGATATCAATTCCACTGCTTCGCGCGCGCGCCGCGCAACAGTGGTCAAATTATAGCATATTTAGCAGATAACTCCCACCAAGATATTTTGGCCGTTTTTGGCGGTCTCAAATAACCTCCGTCAATAGAATAAGTGTTTGAAAAGATCAGCAGGGTGCTATACTGATTCCAGTTTATAATTATCATTATATCAAGATCACGTACAAACCTGACAAAATGTACTTGTCACTCAAGATCAACGCTTCCTTCAGAGTGGTAAGGGTGTTTCTGTGCCCAATAAACCTCGCCACGATAGCATCACCACTCCCTCTACCGCTCCCCTCGCCATTCCCCCGTACTCCCTCGTTCCCCTGCGGCACCTTCCTTCCCTCCCTTGTGCTCAGCCACTCATTCAACATGTTGCCAAGGTGACCAGCCGCCCCATGTGAAGGTACGAGCGGGTTCTGTGCCAAGCCGGCGTGATCATCGCACACCATGATTGTCTCTGTTCCGGTGTTATCGCGGTTATTATAGGTCGTGGTGTCACGTGGCCGGACACCGGTGTCACGATGTCCTGACACCGCCTCATGACGCCTCAACAGGAGTAGACCTGCACGAGTGTTCACGAGTATCTCTGACCCATCATCACTGTAAACCGTGTGAGTGACCATTCCCCGACCTTGACAGTCACGAAGTTCATGGATCTCGTAACTTTCCAGGTAATTGTTCTTGTTGTAACTGTGATTAGAGCCGCACTTCCGTAAATCGTATATACCTGAAAAGAGGGAGAGAGTCTGGAGGATGAGAAATCGGGTGCTGGGCAATTATCTAATTAGGATGATTTCCGGTCGCATTATGGTACCCATACCCGCTTCAGTGGGTGATATGATAAGTGTGAGACTGTGAGATATAATATGGAACGTTTGTCTAGCTGGAACTTGGGAAATATTGGAGATATCGATGATATTCAGTTGAAAATAGACGAGATAAAACGACTAGCATAATGATGAACCATACTGTAAAATGATTCTCATGCTACACGAAAGAGAATTCGTGATCTTCGCGAATCGCATGGTGCATGTTGAGCTTTTTATTCTAACGTTTAGATTCAACACGAGGTATAGATCAATCCCAACCAGATTTATCTGAGGCTTTGCGAAATTTATTCTTTCAAAATTCCATGATCTGACGTTTTTTGCCTGCAATATACAGGAATGTTTCACACGACATGATACAAGCAAAGATTCTATTTCCCATAATCCTGAAGATCTACGTCCTTGACATGGGTAGAGGGGGTACCATCAGGACCCGAACTACAGTCATCAATGATAGAGCAACACGGCACCTAACAACACAGAACCTAACAACACAGAACCTAACAACACAGCACCTAACAACACAGCACCTAACAACACAGAACCTGAAAACAGAGAACCTAACAACACAGAACCTGACAACACAGAACCTGAAAACACAGAACCTGACAACACCGAACCTAACAACGTTGAACTTAACAACATTGAACCTGATAACACAGAACCTAACAACACAGAACCTAACAACAGAGAACCTGATAACACAGAACCTGACAACACAAAACCTGACNCACAGAACCTGACAACAGAGAACCTAACAACATTGAACCTGACAACACAGAACCTGACAACACAGAACCTGACAACACAGAACCTGACAACACAGAACCTGACAACAGGGAACTGGAATACGATTGGCTCTTTGAACAGCAGGGTACAAGTAGAGGGAATGCCACTTTTCCAAGGAGATCTGGTGATGGACCGAGAAATGCTATCACACATCCTGATAGACGGAACTGTCTCACGGGATGAGAAGTGGCAGCTATGGGCGCAATGGCGGCGTCACCAGCGCCTAACTAGACGGCGCAGTGGCAAAGAGCGTGACACAGAACGGAAAGTAGCGGAAATTAGGACCCGCAGAGGAGCAGTAACACGGTACAAAGTATGGGGGAGCGGCAAGTTACAAACATTCACCAATGACGCCGGCCTGGGCAGGAGTTACGGTGTTATCCCGTACGTATTTGGCCCTGATTACCCTAATTGGATGAAATCAGCTGTGTTAGAGGGAATGGACAGCTGGGAGAGGGAGTCCAGGGTCAACGGGAGTGAGAATTACTGTGTTAAGTTTGTACCGCGGACAACACAGCGTATTTTCCTGGAGATAGTCAACATGGCCGGATGCTGGTCCAAACCGGGGAAAAGTGTCAGTTGGGGCGGACAGGTGCTATCTCTTGGACCGCTGTGTGCGACACCATCCATCATTGCCCACGAGTTGGGTCACGCCCTCGGCTTCTACCATGAACAGAGCCGTCCGGACCGTGACGACTGGGTGAGGGTCATGACGGAGAACATTGAGCCGGGCAAATCACGGAACTTCGTGAAGTACAGCTCGAAATCTATCGATACCCGTGACGTTCCCTACGATTACAGCTCGATCATGCACTACACCCTGCACGAATTCTCCGTGAACGGAGAGCCGACACTGGAGACTAAGCGGGAAGTACCTGATGGTGTGGAGATAGGGAGGGGCGAGGGAGCGAGTGAGGGAGATGTGGCACAGGTGAGGAAAATGTACGGGTGTAAGAGTGTTCAGGAGGAGGAAAGCGAGGGGGAGATTGAGGAGAGGAGAGGAAGGTGGATTTGGGATTATAGGAACGGACTTTGGTTGTGGGAAGAATAAATATTGGGTTAATTAGGTTTGGTGAAACTTGTTTTCTTTCTTTCGATTTTGACGCTTATCGTTCATTACAAAGATCACTTTCATAATTCAGTAATTTCGAGCTGTTTAACTAATACTTTATTCATCGATATTGGATATTGTTGTCAGCATTACTCACCAATTGTGTAGTCATGGGCTAGACAGAATTGGTAGGGATTGACAGGGTTAACTGACAGTGCTTCATTAATTGAGCCCCCACCATCCATCAAAACGCGATATGTGCACGCATTAATACTGTTTTCACCTCGGCACCGGGGACACAATGACCGAGCGTCGTGTAGCCTGAGGAGACCTGATTCAGTCACAGTATCAGTATGTCACATGGCCTGTACATGAACAGCGTGACCCAAGTACTTGCGCGCGCGCTGCCCACATCATCGAGTTCGACTGTTCATTTCTCATTCTCAGAGTAGAGTGCGTGGGCAGCAGATAAACAGACTTGCACACTCTGATGCCTATCAATGATGGAATGGTGAACTCTCCATTCTGTACGCACCTAACAGTCCCACAATCGGTCGTGGTATAGAACAAATTCTCCGATAGTCCTGGTACCGGCTTAACCGATAATATCGCCCGTTTGTCGCAGTGAATGATGTTGGCCCCAGGCCAGGACCTGAGTTCGACATCATCTGTAACAACATCAGGAGGGTTGTCCAAGGGAAGAACCGCTACCCTCCCACCACTTGTTCCTGAGCCGGGAAAAGGTAGATCGAGGAAACTTATTATCATTATTATATCGCCGGAAATGAACCACATTGGAATGGCGCCAAGATATAGTCGGACAGAGAGAGAAGCAGGTAAAACCTACCTGATAGGTAGTTTTAATCTGCTAGGGTAGTACCTATAGCAATCTTATCTCGAGAAAGGAAATCTGCTCCATATACATATTCCCGGGTGGCCACCCTGAACAATGGCTTCTTATCAGGGTAAGAGAAGAGCGACACGAAAACTCCACACGACAGAAGGGTGGATCCGTCTCTACTCCACCTAACACAGTTCTGTCGATCATCATCTGTGGAAAAGAGGGGGGAGTCAGTGGTGGAGGAAAATGTGAACTAGGTACTTCATTCCACGAGTGTTACTCACATTCAATCTCGATTTCAGAGCAGGGTCTCAGGGTTTTCATCACATCGTGGCGATAGAAGAAGTCAGCAAGTTGCGATCTTCCTGTCATGACATAATGTCTATCTGATAAAACTCCCTGAATGCTACGAGATCGGTTACCATGGTACCTGCTGTTACCATGGTATCGGTTGCTACCATGTAACTGTGTGTCGTGATGTCCATCTCCCTGTTGATCCTTATTACTTATCATCGACGATTGAGATGCTGTCTGGATGAAGGGATGGCTACAGTTGAAACGGTCATACCATTGCTAGAAAAGGGAGGAAGTAAATTTGGTTTAATGTATAATCGGCGATTCTAAGAATCGCACCACTAAAATTACACTGCTTCAATGACCAGAAATAGGAAACATTTGAAGACATCAAATAAAAGTCGCATGAAAATACCATCTAATGAGTGACAACATATCCGAGTCTCGTGATAGCATTCAATATTCATTATTCATCTTAACTCTAATAAAGCTCTGTTCCTTTCTCCATGCCTACAAATTAAACAACACCTACAAGACAGAGACTAAAGCATTCAATCTTGACTCTGAGATTTCACCACAGAATTGACAAATATAAATCTGTTTTCATCTTTTTCTGACAAATGTGAATCTTAAGGTATTCAAGGGAACATATAAGGACAGAATTCAATTGTATTTATCTGAAATTGACACATGAAATAAATACCAAAACCATAGTCTAAACCACATATCACCCTTCCCTAACTCCATATTTAGGAAATCTTACCGTTCCACAACCTAGCAACATGAGTATGCAACATGAGTATGCAACACGTAGCAACACCATGACAATCTAGTCTGTTTTCACAGCACTGTACACGTATCTGACGAAGTTGAAAGATGCGAAGAAGCCCACAGATCCGGTGAATAGGCCGAAAGTGATGGCCATGAGGGCGGTGTATCCAAAGTATAGCACATTCGAGGTGAATCCAACAATATCAAGCTGGGAATTTGGAATGTTACTTAGGTAAGAGAGGCCCATAGGGTCGCAAAATCCATCGATAAATGGGTAAAGAAATCAAGTGAAATATGTTATGAAAAGAATCATAGGGGTATCAAATGCATCACATGTGAAGACGCAGAATGATAGTTCACAAAGAGAGTTGTACATACCTTGGTGCAGTAGAAGAATACACCGTAAAGGAACACGTAGAGACCAGTGCCACCCCCCACGAAGAATGATTTCCACCACCATCTAACGGTAAGTAATATGTGAGACATGACTGAGACATAACTGAGATATGACTGAGATATGATTGAGACGTGACTGAGACATGATTGAGACATGATTGAGACATGATTGAGACATGATTGAGACATGATTGAGACATGATTGAGACATGATTGAGACATGACTGAGACATGACTGAGACATGATTGAGACATGACTGAGACATGATTGAGACGTGACTGAGACATGAATGAGACATGATTGAGACATGACTGAGACATAACTGAGATATGACTGAGATATGATAGAGACATGACTGAGGTATGATTGAGACATGACTGAAAAATGACTGAGATATGACTGAAAAATGACTGAGATATGACTGAAAATGACTGAGAAATCTAAGAGAGCAAAATTGAGACATAGTTGAGAAAAATTTGAAACATGAATAGCATGAGATGGGCACACGTTGCACGAAACGTGGGGAAAATTGAAACATCACTGGGAAATAATTGAGATATGTTTAAGCCATGATTTTAAACGAAACCACCGAATACAATTGTACCTGTAGTTCTCCGAGCACAGCTGGAAGTAGACAATAACCACGGCAATTTCAGCACAGCATATCACAAGAATCACGTACACTAGAAACAGGAAGGAGAACAGTGTGTAGATTTGATTCTCCCATATCGCCTGAAGAGTGTCAGATATCGGTAATAACCTCGTGAACTTTGGATGATATGGTTGATGGTAAATGTTTTTATGGATTTACTAATTATCTTTCAGTTTGCCTCGAAGATTGAGATTTGAGTTTCTGCGTGAAATATTTATTATCGATTTCTCCTTCCAATTTGATTGTATCCGAAGTCGGACACGTCACAATAGATCAGAGAATTAGTTTGTATTTGTACTCTGTTGTGCATAATTAATGGCAAAATATCAGTAAAATAAAATGAAAACATTTCAATTCGGCCGGCCGGCCGGGAAATCGTAATTCAGTAAGGACTTGCAATGAATGACCGATACGCGCAAATCTCGACGCGCGCTACAAACATGAATCTAAAATTCGCCAAATTGTGTCACACAAGGTTGCCACTCATCGTTGTTTGAATTTCACTGAATTTGAAAACTTTAAGTTATGATTTTCACAAACCGAGAAGATGAAGTAGAGCTCGATGAAGACAGCACCAAAAGGCAGGACTCCAGCCAGTACCATGGATGGGAAGGTTCGCATGTACCACAGCTGTGTGGGTATGGGCCGGGGAATTTTGTTGGTGCGTACTGAGTACTCGTATGGCTGAACAAGATTGAAAATATAATGAGAATAGACCGAAATAGATTGAACATAGAATGAATAGAGTTGATCGAAATGACTTGAGTCGTGATAAATATTCTTAATTCGATCACACTGTCAGAAATGATCATCAAGATTCCCATCATATCAATGATTTCCCATCATATCAATGATTTCCCATCATATCAATGATTTTGAACATTACCACCAATTTGTTGCTGTACCTGCTTTCGAAATCCGAAGAAGAACCCTATGAATACCAGAGGTAAGGAAACACAAACCCAGAACGCCAGCAACGCACACATGTAACCAAAGGGAACCTGAAACGTTGTGCGCGTGTTTATAATAAACAAAATATTAAAGTTCAACATGCGGACTTGGCCGAGTGGTTAAGGCGATTGACTAGAAATCAATTGGGCTATGCCCGCGTAGGTTCGAATCCTACAGTTCGCGATACTTTTTCGCGAACTAATTATTTTGACCCAAATAACTCTACCCGATCATATCTCATGATACGTCATAGAGCATATATATCATGCTGATAGGACGTCACTCACCGCTCCGCTACTACCAGCGTGCCACAGGAAGAAGTTTAGAATGAAGCAGGTTGATGATATAAGTCCTGGGTACATGGTGGCAGTTAGGAATGCGGCCCTTTTCCACTTCATTCCTTTGAATGTACGGTACATTCGTCCAGAATAGTAGCCACCAATCACCCCTGCGTGTGGGTATAAGTGAGTACAGTGGGAATTTGAGTACACTGGGAATTATCACAACCCAACAAACGAAAACACGGGGACGCACAGAAACGTCAGCGTTGTATACAGCACCAACGAATACAGAAAATCAAATACAACGACAAGATACTGGCAAACCACGACCACAGCTATGAAACCACCACCGCCAAGTGACTTCACTCACCGAAGAAGAAGAACAGGGAGACACCAGCCCCGATCAGGCTACCTCTACTGGCGGGAGACAACATTCCAAGCATACTGAGGACGATACACGCAAGTGCTGTGGCACCCAGCTGTAACCCACTCCCTGGGGGTGTTGGGGGAGCTGAGAATGCAAACCTCCAGGAGGGAAATGAGGAGATCACTTGATGTCTATCCGCAAGACATCAAAATTTGACACCCAAGATAACTTATAACATCAAAATGATCCTTCTTTCACACACCAAAAACACCATTCATCGAGTTCCGATGCCTCATTATGACAGCTATAAGAAAGACAGTTACTAACCAATAAGTGCAACAAGTGGCGTGGTGTAGTTTGGTGGTCTCATTACGTCACCATGTAACAGTTTCCACCCTGATTCCTCATACGTTTCATCCTGGGGATAGAGAGGAAAATGTAGTGGGGATCGTTTGGAGGATTGATTGGGGTACGGAACACCCAACTTCTAGAATACCCAATGTCGGGAATAGGTACCCAACAGGAATTACCGAGTTGGGTACTCGCGACTTCATGCCCTGAATACCCAAGTTCCGTATATTTGTGGGGATAGACTAGAGAAGAAGTTTTGCTGTTTAGTTATAAGAAGCGGGGTTCAGGGAGATATTTGAAGTGTACGAATCACAATATTATCAAGTAACCCAGAGAAAAACATAATTACAATCACTTCTCCCACCCTCACCATTTCCTCGTCCAGGTTGTATGCAGCAATATCCCTCCTCAGTGCTCGGACCATGATCATAGCCAGCAAGCCGGACAGAAACAGCACTATTATGAGGNGATCAGGGAGTGGGGTGGTGTGGGAAAGAGCGAGTAGGGGGGGTGGGAGAAATCATCTCTTTCTTGAGTATTAGAATTGGCAATCTGCCATCAATTCCTTACCTCCCACGTGACACTGTAACAGAAGGTTACAGTTGTGGACGTTCCCTTGTGCAGTTCCAGTGGTGTTTCCACAGTGGTGGAACAGGGAGCGCCACCCGCCACACTCGCACTGTCGACCTGCCGGTGTCAATATATACATAGTGGTGTCAACAATAATTAGTAGTTCAATACTGGAGTCAGCAGTGGATTCAACAGTTTGAGCATTGAAATAACCGATGTCATCATTGATAAATGGTGTCAAGGAAGATAAGTAATTAGAGTAGGTAGGGTCAAGATGACCACAACCAACACAACAATACTATATACATTGTACATTTACTGGAGAATCAATATTTGTGGTCTGCGCATGGTCTGAATGCTTGCCTCTAAATGAGCAGCAACATGGCACGTATATGAGCAATGAAATCATTCGCAACAACTACATACTCCCAAAGGGATA
Organism: Beroe ovata; assembly: GCA_946803715.1. Lineage (NCBI taxonomy): Eukaryota > Metazoa > Ctenophora > Nuda > Beroida > Beroidae > Beroe > Beroe ovata. Next base: position 26,757 of record CAMPET010000128.1, read on the forward strand.
ATAACGTGCGCAAATCGAATGAGAAGTATCACTAAACGTACTATATGCAGCAGATATGGTAAGAAACTAAAAATAGATGTTCAATGAAGAGATTAATCTTGCGCCGAAACGATTAAAACTTGTTCGGAAGAAAAGTTTGAATAGAAGAGAGAAAAGTGACACAGAAGAAAGCATGAAACAATTGTACTGAACAGGGGGAAAAGAGGGAAATTTGAAAGTTTATAAGCCGGTATCAAAACTCTCATGCTATAAAATAGAGAAATCCTGGGCATAAGTCCGTTTGCCACTTTGGCCAGGCGCCAGTCTTACGCAGGTCTAATGCCGGTCTAATGCCGGTCTAACGCCGCTCTAACGCCGGTCTAATGCAGGTTTGGCGCCGGTCTAACGCCGGTCTAATGCAGGTTTGGCGCCGGTCTTGTGCAGGTTTGGCGCCGGTCTAATGCCAGTCTAACGCCGGTCTAACGCCGGTCTGACGCCAGTCTAACGCCAAAGTGGCAAACGGACTTATGCCCGAAATCCCGAAGACACTCGCCATCTGAATTATGATTACCTCGAATCCGACGATCCTGTATTTGTCAGGAGACGATCCCTCGTGGTACTTGATTTTAAATTTGAAGTAGTTGTAAAGATACGTCTTGTCTTTGAACGTTTGTCCTATCTTGTGACCTCTATGAAACAGCTCCTGAAAGCAAGAGATGATGAATTGTTGGTGTCAAGTGGGTTATAGGTGTCAAGTCGGACGAGTGGCGTCAAAGAGTTATTGGTGTCAGGAGAGTAAATGTTGCCTTGTTAATGTGATATGACTCACAATTTTTCCATCAGGAGAACTATATTTCCTGGCAACAGGCAGGTTGTCGAGGATCNATCTTGTGACCTCTATGAAACAGCTCCTGAAAGTAAGATATGATGAATGGTTGGTGTCAAGTGGGTTATAAGTGTCAAGTCGGACGAGTGGCGTCAAAGAGAATTACAATACTAAATTACAGCAATACTAAATTACAGCAATACTAAATTACAGCAATTTTCAATGTTCTAGTCAGATGAATTGATTGGTGTATTGTTCATGTGGATTCTATATAGAGTGCACGTTCCTCACATCTGTACAATATAGTGTTACTAATAGTGCTATGCGTGTTGGATAACTCATCCTTCTGTAATCTAGTGCCTGTATGACTAGGGCCTGTATGACAGGCCTGTATGACTGTATGAAACAAGGTGTGGCACTAAAACAAGGACCAAAAAGTCCGTGGGAATCAAATTATTGTTATCACAATTGCTAATGTGATATGACTCACAATTTTTCCATCAGGAGAGCTATATTTCCTGGCAACAGGCAGGTTGTCGAGGATCAAGTGAACATCATAATCTGTCTTTATAAGGTCAATTATCTGATCAACCTCTGCGAAATTATTTGTTAAGTTTTTATATACAAGAAATGAGATTAATAATGCTCTTGAATGCTAGACAAATGGACTTTTTTTAAAACTTGATAAAAACATCTCTATTTTCTGACCTTTAGCATCAAGTTGAACTTGGCACACTGATTTACACTCAGTTTGCTCATTCACAGTCACAGTATATGCTGTGTTGACAATTCTACTCCCATGCAGAACCTCCCCTGAAAATTAAAATCATCTCATCTAGGATGGTGAGGAATGTGCTGAATTGGATGCTGCTTATAGGTTAAGCTAAATAATCTACTATCAATGAGATTTTACCAACCAAGGTTCTCAGCATAATTAATTTCTTTTGCAGGTAGACAATAATGAAGGTGTCGGTAGCTATATGGTAGTTCTGTGTGAACACTGTCAACTTGTGTAGACTGGAATCAAAACATTTTAGTTACATTATAAGCAAGAAGAGAAGCAGTCGCAATGATCTCTAATCTAATTACCTTATAACCATACATACCTTTATTTCAATAGTTTGTCCCTTGCTGTATTCAACAGGAGCAATAAGAGGAATATAAAAGGATTGAACTGAGGTCAATAAAACTACCAATAAAGACACCTTCATTTTTTGGTGCCTAAGGATGGTTAAGGTTTATGCAGACCCAACTCTTGACCAGAAATTCAACTATCAAGTTACAAGAAACAGAGATCATACGGTCCAGAATCTGGACTCCAGATTACTTAAGAATTCATGTGGCAGATATTATGGTGAAAGAATGGAGCTGCAAGTAACCAAACTTTCATTTTCATTATTGTGAGATAACTCCCTACACTTGCTGGAGGGATAATGATGATAGTAATTTAAATGTTATGGTCTTCAACCATCACAACTTATATTCCAGTCATAACTCAGATAGTGGCTTACACTTCATAGGCACTTAGCTGCCTATCAATTCAAATTTAAATGGCAATAATTTAAAAAATACAACCAGTTAATATTTTTTCCTTCCTCTTGGCAACAAAGGAGTTTTGCCTCAGAAAGTCACTGAACTTGGCTTTGTTAGACAATAGTTAATAATGATAATAATAATTTAAATTTTTATATTATAGCGGCACATCAACTTAAATGATTGCACAGCTGTGCCACGAAACAAACTAAAAACTGAATTTAAACAGTGCAGAAAATAGTTATCTCCTCCAATTTTCTCTAGTACTACAGACGAAATGTACCAATAATTATTGTACCCAGTACCAATAATAACTGGTTTTTATCCCTGGCGGTTGGACTTTTGATTGCACGGCACCAATAGTAGCCAGTAGGCTGGTAGGGAAAAATTTTACAATTTGCATAGCAATATTGCAATGATAAATGTACTAGATTGTAGATCTTGTAGGATTTCACCCTACCCTCGGGGCGGATTGAAAATCGCGCGCACCGACGGTAGGGTAAAATCCTACAATTGTAGATCTTGCAGGTTCATTCAAAAATTGATATTGGTGCTGATTCCATAGAAGACCCGACACCCTGCCGAAAATTTCATTATGACTATTGATCAAACCCATGCACCACATCCAACATCCCATCTCACTTGCCGCTTTGCGTGTTTTGTTTGTAGGATTTCACTTTACCCTTGCTGGCGGGATTTTATCCCTGGCAAGGAATGAAAATTGCGCGCACCGACGGTAGGGTGAAATTCTACGAGTGTTTTGTGTAATGATTGGCCAGCTGGGTTTTGCAATTTTGCAATTTGCATGTGACTTGCGCCGCGCGCGTACGCGGAACAAAATTTTCGACAAGGTCTATATCATTGCATCGATCGACAACCAATAACCTTTCAATGCACCAAACTAAAATATTATATAGGTGGCAACGTGTGTCGTGTGCATGTGCAGTCGCGCGCGTGCGCGTGGGAAAGTGAGTTAAAATATCATTGGCTGACTATTGAATTGTTAAATGCCAATGTTACGAAGTACTCATCACAAATAATCTGTTGATGATGATGAAAATCTAAAAGTATAAATACAATGGCCTACAATGCACCTTTTAATACCCCTAAATGGAAGAGATATACTATTAAAAACGTTGAAAACCCTTATATATGGATACCCATCAATATCAAAAAGGTCAATTCAAATTTAAATAATATATATCCAAAAATGTTCTTNATTGTTTCACATACGGTTAAAAGGATCTTGTGTCATACTTGTTAGATCCTTGTTGTGTTTTGCCATGAGCTTTGATCCTATAACTCTTCAATAGTTTTGAGGTCTGCAAAATATCCATGGATCTCAACTGATTCTGCCCCAAAGAGGAGAAAGGGGACGTATTGCAGAAGATGATAGAAGCCATCCTGCTCCTCTATCTTCAGCTAGATCTGTTTTGTTGGAAATATGACTCCTCTTTGTTCAGCAAGGTCAACCTCATCAGCCCAGAACACCNACGCTGCGTCTTGCCAGGCTGTATGTACTTTCAACACTACGTTACTCGTCTACCATATCACATACCTCAAATTTTATTGTAATAAGTAGTGTTGATAAGTTTGAAAAACTGTTGAAAAACTGGAAATGATTTAAATGAATTATATTGATTATTGTCATATATGACACCCTAGGTTACAAGACTAGCTCAATAAGGTAGAGACCAGAGATACTTGCTCTATCTAAAACATGATGTATCTAAAACACTCTGTATCTAAAACATGCTGTATCTAAGACATGGGGCCTTGTACAGACCAGTCAGTTACCTCAAACCAGTTGCCACAGACATTGTTATATAGAAGTTGAATGCCATAGAAGTTGAATGCCATATAGAAGTTGAATGCCATGACCATATTTTCTGGTAAATTGTGTCAATTGGGATCTCATTGTGTATACATTACAATTGACAGCAATGATCATTGGCAACCAATACATTAGTGAGTAGTTAAGCAGCTAGAGGGTAGATTTGGGGCTGAAGGAATTCTACAGTGGGTGGAAACCTCTTCATTCTCTCTTGTCACCTGCTTATACTAAGATACATATTGCATGACAGTTGACAAGGAAGGGCCTTTTGTCTGTAAGGTAACTGCTGACATCCATATTCGTGGTAGCTGTTTATTTCAGTAACTTATTGGCCTACAAAAGGATTCCGTTGTGCATTTCTATGTGCACAATGTAAATGCATAATGTTAAATTCATTGATTAAATAATAATAATAACAACTGCTGATGATTCACAGTCCATCTCTTGTGTCAATCCTTGGATTAGAAATCGATATTAAGTATTTTGTATGTTTGCAGTGTGTCCATACACTTCTAAAGATAAAACTTTGGATTTTATAAGCAGGAGTGACAAAAGACCTGCACATTTTAGTGCAGTCTGGAGGAAGTTTGACCCAAAACAGTGGATGTTTGCTTTTTCATCAAAAAACCCGACATTGATATAAAAAAGCAGACAGCATCTTAGAAATGTAGACTTCCACTTTTTGGAGAGTCACAGTACAGAATACACAACTATTACAACATCAAGTTTCCATGAATACTAGATTTCATCAATACTTAACAGGATTGTTAGTGATGTCCCTCTAGGAAGGAGTTTGCTGTTATTAGAAAGGCATAGCAAATAAGATATATGGATCAGAGTGCTTATTTTGTTTTGAATGACGTAACAAGCAGGACAACTGCTTTTCAGGGTCAAACTTCCTCCAGATTGCACACCTTAGACCTACATTAGCTTTAAACTGTTGTCATATCTGCAACCCTGATCATCAGGGCCTGATGTGTATTCTGACATCTCTCACTTGACTAGATATCTATGTAATACTTTAGTCAATTGTGCATGATATACATTAGTAAAGGCTCCTAGACTCATGAACATTGAGCAGGAGTAGATTGTACAGTAGATTGTACAGTAGATTGTACAGAGTAGATTGTACAGGAGTAGATTGTACTTACTAGTTTGTATCAATATTTGCATTAAATGAATATCTCTATTCACAATGTTAAAGGATGGTTTATGCTCATGGGAGACAGGCAACAGGGGCCAACACAACTCCCCTGGGTGCTTTAAATCCTGCTTTTATGGGTCAGACGCCTCGTCCAAATGAAGGTATACCTTTTGAAATTTTGGTAGCCCAGTATTTATTGTTATTATCCTATTTTCAACTTTTATCTGATCTATGTCAAAAAACAGCAATATTTCTCAGGTTCGCTTCTCTTGCCTCATCTTGCTAATATGCCACCACAGCCTGCTCAGCCACCATCTAACCAATGGCCTCCCCAACAACAGCAGCAGTCATCTGAGAAATCGCCTTCTCAAGATCCAGGTTGCTACCCATATTTGCATTTCAACTTCATTTAAGTTCATAGATTCTTAAACTGGGAATTTCTATGTCAAAGAATAGTGAATGATAATTGACCTCTGGGGCAGGGTCATGGGAGCCCTCTAGGATGCGGAAGAAATCCCGGTCCCGCTCCAGGAGCAGGTCTCGTAGAGATAAGAGCAGTAGGAGGAGTAGAAGTCGGGGAAGAAGAAGTCGAAGGAGCAGGTACAACTTTCCCAATATTTAGTGTATACTGCATGTGGTACAAGAAGGTCCACTTTCTTATTCTGAATTTTGTATACTCCAGATCACGATCCCGAGACAGGAAGAGGTCTCATGACCGTAAGAAGAAGAGTAGGCGCAGTCGAGACCGGAGTAGGGACCGGAGTAGAGAGCAGAGCTCAGATATGAGTGTTTCCCGGAGTGAGTCAGCAGTTGGGGGAGATACACAGCCTGGAAATGTTGCTGGGGGTGGAGGGGACGGGAGTACTGGAGTCAAGAAAAAGAGGAAGTCGAGATGGGGTGCGCAGGATGACTTGGAGTTCATTCCTGGAATGCCTGTGACCCTCCCACCCAACCTGACGGATGAACAACAACGTCTATACCTGAGTGAGTGGCATTATTTACATTTTGTTTTTTTATTGATAACTAGATTACGGTAAGGTTTATCAGTAACAATACCATCTTTTGCACACTTATGTAATCTTAACACCTAACACCTAACCCATAACCAATTTCACCTCTTTCTTTTGAAATGTTTTTATTTGAATGGCTACTGTTCTTTGTAGCTGTAACCCATATAACAAAACCCCTTGTAACCCCTTAGTTCACGTTAAGATAGAGGAAACTAACAAGAAGCTCAAGAGCGGCGATTTTTCGAGTGAAATAACAAGGTTAGAACGCTGGACATCACGAGCACGACACGCCGTGCGTGATGGACAACGCGTGATAGTATCACGTGACATGGACACGTGATCAAGCACACGTGCTCACGCTGGCTCAGGTTGTAGCAACGATCTGCTTTCCTCACGCAGACACTCTACCGCAGTTTTTACCGGTTGTATCTGGTATCATATTTTAAATTTCCACTGTTCACTGTTGCCCGATTCCGTACCCACTAAAAATCAAATTTCAAATCAAAATTTTGGTTTCTATTACTAAATGGGTTATGAAATGTTGTTCTGCATATAATAATAGTTGACCCCTACTCAGTAGTCAGTACTCATCAGTTTCCACTAACCAGTAACCCTAACCCTAACCCAATCGATTCTCGATATGATCAACACTATGAAAAGAACTGACGGGTTTCTCTCTCAACAACTCAATAACTTAACTACAACACACATCGCAAACATCACAAGCTAACTTAACACTAATTATTTTTTCCCGTGTTGCTGATGGGTACCCGGCTAATGCCACCTTGCCGCCAGGTCGCCCTCTCCGGAGCCGATATACAACAGTGAGGGTAAGAGGCTGAATACTCGGGAGTTTCGCATCCGGAAGAAGCTGGAAGACGAACGACAAGCGCTGATACAAGAAGCAATGCGGCTCAACCCCAGTTTCAAACCCGCGGGGGGAGAGTGAGTAGAGTGTGTGAAATGTGAAAACTAGAAAGATATAGATACCTACTGACAATATACATATTTGACAGTCTGCATCTTTTTCTAGATTGTAAACCTGCCGTCCCATATCTCGTTAGCGAAATGTTATAGCTTTGTCATATAGGGTTAGTTTTTGAATATCTATTCTGGTTGAAAGAGGTTATGTTCAATAGACGCTCAGTCTGTTCTATGTTACGGAGCAACCGTTATCGCCATTTCATTCTGGCAGTGAAGCTCAGTAATCATAATCGTTCAAGACTAGCCAGCAGTTAATTGATTATTTCATCTCGAGCCATCGTGTTCCAATAGAACATTGACTCGAGTTCACTGTCATTGAATCAATTTTACTAAGGTTACTGATCGGCGATCGTCAAAAAGTCTGGTACTGTCTCAAACCTTGCTTATTCGTTCTGTTTCACAGTCAACTTGTGTTTACTAGAATAGAAAGACAGAATTTTGTTTTAGAATACTCAATGTCGCGAATACCCAATATCTCGAATACCCAACAGAATTGTTATTCGAATTTTTGGGTCAGAGCGTTCAATTATTGTTTCCATTCCCTTGGCGGCGCTCCCCACCTGGTTAATTGAAATATAACTGGGACTCTTTCCAGAAACACTTAAGAACCATGACACCACTTCTCTCTCCCCCTGTATCCACCGTGACACCACACTTCCGCCCCAGGGTGCAGCAGGTGCGACACCAGGAGAAAGTTATGATACCGGTGATGGCGAATCCCAATGTGAACTTCATGGGACTGCTGATCGGACCACGTGGTAACTCGCTCAAGAAACTGGAGGAAGAAACCAACACCAAGATCATGATTCGAGGTGAAGACTCACTTTCGATGAGTGATGACACATATTTGTCGACACACGCACACACGCACACACGTACAGACACATACACACACACACACATTTGATGAATGACGTTAATTGATGACTCACATAACACATTCGATGACACATATTTGATGAAACATTTGATCTACCAAAATAACCCTGCGACTCTGAAAACAGTTATCACAATGAACATCACCCTGGCAGGCAAGGGCTCAGTTAAGGAGGGCAAGGGACGGAAGGACGGACAGCCCATGCCAGGAGAAGACGAGGACCTCCATGCCCTGATATCGGCCCCTACTGAGCAGGGCCTACATAACGCTATCAAGAAGGTACCACTGATCTTGTCATTAATGGGCTGGTATAAGTTCATATTACATGTATAAGTTCATGTATAAGTTCATATAACATGTATAAGTTCATGGTCTCAGTTTGCTAGTTTCACGGATTTGACCGACTAAGTTAATCCGTACAACTATTGGAAGGAAGTCATCTCTAGGTTGACAGTCGCCCTTTTCTTCATGAAAATCGGTATTAACACCATCTCTATTTCGCAGATAACATCCATCATTAACGACGCTATCCAATCGCCCGACAACACAAACGAGCTGAAGAAGTTACAGATGAGGGAGCTGGCCCTACTGAACGGAACTCTGAGAGACGAGGACCTCTTGAAATGCAGGAACTGCGGCGCTCTGGTAAGATTGTTAATGTGTTGTTGTTGTTGTTGTTGTTGTTGTTGTTGTTGTTGTTGTTGTTGTTGTTGTTGTTGTTGTTGTT
>CAMPET010000128.1:50047-89905 GCA_946803715.1 Beroe ovata
CACACACACACACACACACACACACAGTACATATACATACACACATACACACAGTACTTGATTGTCTTGCTTCTCTCTCAGGTAGGATCCCTCTTCAATCAGATGTACAAACACGAACATGACGTCATCAAGTTAACTGTCACGTGACTATGTGTTGCTGATCGTCACGCGTGACAAGTCGATTCTCACGCGTTTCTATGTGATTCACTCGCATTCTCAATCACTGCTGCTTCGTATCCCGAGCTTTTGTGAAAGCTAAGACTAAACAAACTGAAAACTGAGATTAATGTTAATCTTGTATTTTTAACCACTCAGCATTTTCTCTGTTTATGTGCATATTTCTAGTCCAAGGAATATGAAGACTCGCTTTAAAGATAGAATCAAGATAACAAATATGTTTTAATATTTCAAAGTTATGTTGGTGCACATTCGTTACTCTGGTTCTCGGGCACATGGATGAAGTGTCATGCCAAAATTTTCTTAACCTCTCAATTCAAATATCAAAAACCTTGATTTATATGATTTGTGAGTTAACTGGTTTTATTTCCCCCTATCTTATGTTTTGGTAATTCCACGGGCTTGGTTTGTAGTTTTTGTAGCATTCTGAGTTCTGCCTGTCCACTGTATTTCAGATTTGGGCGCCTTTTTGAATTTATAGCCACATAATTGAATGTTTTGAGTCGATTTTTGAGATCGCCAAAATATTAAAAGCCCTTTAAACATTGTATCGCATGCAAAGATTCCGGCGACGAGCGAAGCTGCTGATTTGTGTCATTTCATAAATTTCGTGCTAAGTTATTTTGTAGAGTCCATCAACCCAATATATCTGGCTAGATTAAGTTACGTTTTGCACCAATGTTTGCATGTTGAGGTGTAATATTGCTGGGTGAAATCGATTATCATCTACTTTAAACTAATACGTCAACTGATTTTAGCTGCTGTCCATACAGTTGAACGTGCTGTTCATACAGTAAGATAAGTTTAGACTTGTGACATCGTAATCAGGATATCAGTTATCGGGCGATTCAGCTGAATTGTTGAACTTCGGCCACGTTTGAGTTGTCGATCTCTGCATGATGTTTATTACACTTAATTCACATGAATGTAACGAGAAGTAACTTATAATGTCTGGGCCCAATACCACTATTGAATTTGAAATTGAACTGAAAAGTGAAGAGTGAAGACTGAAGGTTTTATGAAATTAAATTTATTGAGCTGTCACATATAAAATGTTTATAACTTTGAATATACTAAGAAGATTGTTTTACGTTGTTATTGTCAGTGTCTTACTCCTTTTTAGTTTTATAGCCAGATTGCAGATCTGTCATACAATTACAGTGACAGTGTTCCCACTTCCCATGTTTCGTGACCCAACCTGTCACTCGATGACCTGAAAAGTGGTAAAAAGTTGCCGGATGTTATCTGTCCACTGTTAGTGTTTCTTGCGCGCGCCTTCATCGAATGTCGAAGGCCGCGCCGAAATTGTCAGATGTTACCTCAACCCGACCTGTTTTGAATTTGTGTTTCTCTTGCCGGATGCTATTTGCAATTGCCTGGCGATGCAGATGCTAGGCCCAGCTGACGCGAAGCGGCGAGCGCCAGAATAATTTGCGGCGCCAGAATAATTTGCGGCGCCAGAATAATTTGCGGCGCCAGAATAATTTGCGACGCGCGCGCAATGAAATTCTCGACAGGGGCTATCATCGACAGCCAAGATGCTATCTGTCCACTGTTTCTTGCGCGCGTCCGCGCGCGCAAGAAACAGTGGTGAGTGGACAGATAAATAACCTCATCATATCGGCCGGCAATGCAATGTTTCTCGCGCGCCTTCATCGAAGGCGCGCAAAAAACTTATCGATCGATGACCCTGTCGAGAATTTCGTTTCGCGCGCGCGGCGCGGCGCAAACTTATTCTCAGACAGACCGGTCTAGCATCGTCAGACAAGCAAGAAACCTGAAACAGAGGTCAGAATCTAGCTTAAGCTACCTAGATTTATATCTGAGCTCAGATCTATCTAGATCTGACTTGTAGGATTTCACCCTACCCTTGCTGGCGGGATTTTATCCCTGTCGGGGCGGATTGAAAATCGCGCGCACCGACGGTAGGGTAAAATCCTACAGGATCTGACCTGGTCAGATAAAATCTGACAAGGCCGAAACAGGCCTTGCACATATGAACTTCAATTGCTGCACTTAAAGTTAATCATTCAAACGAGATTGTAAAAGTAAAACTAAATGTAAAACTTGGCGGGTTTTCTAGTTAATTCATAAATTGAATGATTACACAGTGTGTAGCAAAACCAAAAAATTAAATGCAGCAAAAGCAAACAATTTAAATAAATTTTAGTTTTAGGATATCCTGGATTGTGGATAACCTAAATTGTAATGATTCTTTTTCAACTTCAAGTTCAACTTCAAACAACGATATTTTCTTGCCTAGGGCCAATGCCATATGCCATATGCATGCAACATAGAATTAGATATTGCCGTCTGGCAGTCCCCTTCTTGCAGTTGCTCATAGTCCAACTCTAATCAAAACTCTAAATCCTTATCCATGCCATTACCAATGCCATTACCAATGCCATTGTGATTATTATAAATATAAATACTGATTACTATAATTATCTGGGTTAAAACAATATCCGCGTAGAAAATACTCTATCAAAAATAAAATAAGATGAGATAAAAAAGATAAGAATAAAATCGTAAGAAATACGATTGTGCAAACTGGAAGTAGACAGAGTTTCTACACTTACATTATTCAACCTCAAACAATTGTCCTCACTGGCACCCTCCTTCCCATGACCGGATACTGCGAGTATCCGTTTTGGAGGAGGAATATGGCCAGACTGGCGAGCTTGTACGATGTGTCCATCATGACAGTCACATACCGGCCCAGATCGAGCGAAGTGTGGAGGTTTGCTCCCCTTCCCAGAGCCACTTTGAGAGCCGCTGCCGCGCGGACAGTCTGATCCGAGAGTCCACGGGTATCTGGAGAATGGCGGGGCGTGGTGGCGCTGGGGGCTGGTACCCGCCTGGTGTGATGACTTGAACCAGGGCGTGGTGCACCAGGGGTCGGAGTGAGGACTGAGGCCGGAGTGAGGACTGACGGAGGAGGGGGGTTTGGGATGCTGTCCTGCATGGGGTCTCTGTACCGATGTATCACCGTCTCTCGCCTCATCCGATTGAGAGTATTCATGGAGTTCTCTTTGTATGAGGAACAGAATTGTACCGGGTAGTAGGGTTTAGGACGGGAAATTTCCCGCCTGATCACCCTCACAGGCGTGCTGGAATCCACGGCTGGTCTGAGTGGAGCCGGACCTTGCAGAGACTCTAGGAATGAGCATGATCTCCTGCCCCCCACTCTATTCATTGGTGACAAGTCAGTCCCAGCTGGAGATGTGGCCTCATAGCTCCCCTCACTGCCCCGAGATTCTCGTCTCCGTCTACTGCCTCGATCCAGATACTCGTCAGTGAGGGGGCTGTGGGTTGGAGCTGGGATTTTCCACGGTCGCGCGGCGTAGGACTGGAATGCGTGTTTCTCTGTGCTTCGCTCAACGTCACATCTCCTGTCGATCACCGTCTGAAATGAGCGGAATTTCACACTCTAAATTCACGCATTTACTCACACTCACAGTCACATTGTTCTAGGATGATCACACATTTCCTCAAATCAATGTTCAACATAGCACTGATGAATTTTAGCCGTTGGGCTATTAAAGTCAGTCATTAGCCGCTACCAAATTTAGCTAACCTCAAGATTGTGAGCCCTACAATTACACAGGCGAACTTGTCAATATATCATACCATGTGCACTATATCATATGCTAACTACTTGTCAATATTGAGTACTTGATTGAGAATACTATCTCAATTTCCGCGATATTCCGTGTGACGGTTGGGCGATATAGGGCGGAGGGGGGGAACCATCGCGGGGAATAGTGAGGTCAATGTGTCGCCGAGACCAAGCTATCAGTACCAGTCACGTCTTCACGATGTAATGACCGAGAATTCTAGAATCTCGGCAATTCTCAAAATTAATTCCAAAATCTCGTACCTTGAAGGGATGATGCTCATGTATGTTCATGTGTTTTCGTCGGCTTGACACGTGACCAAAGGCTTTTCCACACACTGGGCAACTGTACGGTCTTTCACCAGTGTGAACTCGGAGATGTTGCTTCAGGTTGCTCGAAACAGAGAACTGCTTGCCACACCCTTTCTCTGGGCAACTGAGGGGGGGAAAAGTTGAGTCAGAGAGATAAATAACAGGAATTACTAACTGAATAACTCACTGAGGACACTACTAGTGTCAACTGTCCATTTGTTGTAGTGAACAGTTTACTTTAGAAAGCATTTAGGATGTAAATTTTCTACCATCTACAATAATGGACCCATCTACGATAGTGGACCCAGTTACAGAACGTAAGTGGACACTCAGTACTCAAGCGACTATTGACACTCACGTGACTATTGACACTCACGTGACTATTGACACTCACGTGACTATTGACACTCAGTACTCAAGTGAATATTGACACTGACGTGACTATTGACACTCACTACTCACGTGAAGGGTCTCTCCCCAGTATGTACTCTCATGTGTCGCTTCAGGTTGGCAAGATCAGAAAACTCCTTCAAACACTCCTTGTGGGTACAACGGAACGGTCTGAACAGATTTGTGTCACACATGATGGATATAATATATGACTATGATGGATATAATANCGAAACAGAGAACTGCTTGCCACACCCTTTCTCGGGGCAACTGAGGGAGGGAAAAGTTGAGTCAGAGAGAGAAATAACAGGAATAACTCACAGTGTTTACTACAACTGTCCACTGGACACTTGTTGTAGTGAACAGTTTACTGTAGAAAGCATTTAGCATGTAAATTTTCTACCATCTAAGTGGACCCATCTATTATAGTAGTGGACCCAGTTACAAAACGTAAGTGGACACTCAATACTCACGTGAAGGGTCTCTCCCCAGTATGGACTCTCATGTGTCGCTTCAGGTTGGCAAGATCAGAAAACTCCTTCAAACACTCCTTGTGGGTACACCGGAACGGTCTGAACAGATTTGTGTCACACATGATGTATATAATGTATGACTATTGTGGGTAAGGGGTAGGGAATGGTATTCTTTGGGGGAGGGGTCCCATCTCCCAAATGATCACGTGACAGAGTTTCCTTATTTTCATTGGTTGTATCCATGTTTTCATTGGTCAATCGCTGTCACGTGATCAAAAGGGACCCCTCCCCCAAAGCTACCATTCTCTATGAATTCACACCTCACCTCTCGCCTGTGTGAGTACGGACGTGTGTCCGGAGATGGTCTGACTTAGCGAAGGATCGGACACACCCCAGATGCGGACACTTGAACTTCTTCCTGGGACTTGTACCACTGTTGCTGCTTGAGGAGGAGGTCAGGTGACCACCTGGTCTCTCTGAGGGAGAGAGTGGTGTGAGATCCAAGGAGACAGGGAATCGGTGAGGGAATTAGTGAGAAAGTGGATGGTGAAAGTTCAGGGAATGAGTGACGAAACCAAGCACGAATATTGTCATTAACGGCTGATGAAGACATCCCTAGATTATTATTCTAAAGACGAAGACGTAGTCCGCTCTATGATGAACGTACCTGACTGCTGTGGCTTGGTGTACGGATTAAACTGGTTATCCGAGCCCATTTGGACCAACATGGGCGAGACTTGGAGTATGGAAGAGGGAATTTGCATCCTGAGGGAAGATTGGAAGGTAACACTTGACTGATGTATCAGAATGGGTGTTCACTGTTCATGTCAAAAATTACATAATCGTTGTTGAAAATATTCAGAAAATTCGCAGTATCAGGAGAGCAAGACGTGTTTCTGACTTGGACATTTCTTGATAAGTAGTCTACCACCCGTTTATCGCTAGTTGAATTGTTTAAACTTTATCGACAATATGGATACACGGGATTAGGAGGTAAATGATGAAATTCCCGGAAAATGAATTTATTCGTCGAGATATATAATATTTCACAGAAAAAGTAATTCCTGTGAAACATTATTCCTGCAACAGTTAAAGTTCCGACTCCTGATAAGTTAAACATTTGATGCAGTGCACGACTCATTTTATACTGAAATCGCTAAGAATTAAGGATTTTATTAACTTTAAGAACCACAATCCAGTAACTACTAACTAGCATATAAATAGTATAAACTTAACCTATTTGTTAGGCTCAGCGAGTCAGCGGGATAGAAAAAGTTGAGGAAAGTAAGGAAAGGGAATGGGGAAGACACGAGCAATGATACAATCTAGTATGATTGAGTGTTTTATATACCCCACGTGTGAGAGGTGCTATGCTGCCGCGCACACACACGTGGTCTGACAACGTTACCACGGTAACATACAACGTTACACATCGCACATGCTCGCGCAGTATTCTACACGTGGAGAATGAGAAATGCGACAATAGCGTACCTAATTGCGCGCCGCTCTTTACATTTATATTCGGAAACTAGTTCTTCATTGGTCCATCACAAACACAACCAGATATGGAGAGCAAGGGCGGTTATGGGAATTTAAATCATGGGCGGTGTGTGCATGTGTTAGATTTGTTTTGTTTTCATAATTCTTTTCCGCGCTCACACAGTTTAATCGTTGCTATAGTTTGACCACGTGCAACTGCCCTGTAGCAGTGATCACATGATGCAATCACACACGTGGTTATAAAGCGCTACTCCCACTGCGTCCCAACCTCAATTTTTAGTCCGCACACACAGCTGAAAACAATGTACTATCGGCCGGCGGAATAGCATAATGATATGCAGTGCTATAGTTCCACATTCTCCCTCTATAACAATCGCTAGCTGGGACAGAGGGGGTGGAGAGATGACAAAAAAGAGGGGGGACTGAGGGGGATTTGGGATTAGTCACGCTGCACAATGCATTAAAGAGGGAATTGGGGGGTGTTAATTGTGATAATCCATGAGAAGTTCGTGTTATTATGGACCATTGTAATAAGGGTCGTCAAGTCCAAGAGTTCTCTCAATTCTCTCGAGTGGCATTCATGATGGCACACGACTTGTCTCTGCCAAGTCTCATTCACACAGGCACAGTATTCCCGACGGTCACCAACAGTGTAAACCATGAAGTTTTGAGTGGAAAACGTGAGACATGCGGAGCTATAATAATAGGTATAAGCATGAATATCAAGCGAGAGCGATTGTTTCACCATGTTCTCTGAATATGACTCTGAAGAAAGCATGAATATACACCATGGCACCACCCTAACACCATGTGTGTCCGGTGATCATGGTTACCATGGTAACCGTTCTGTACCAGGGTCGAAGGATAAGCAGATATACCTAGTCACGTTGGACACCGGACTACCCCTACGCATGCAGCATTTGGTTATTCTATTGTAGACACAGGGAGGGGTTTTATTATTTTATTAATGTTGTAATATATATGATGATGATGGGAATTATATAATCCACATGGACAGTATCCGGAATTGTAAAACAATTGAGTCCACATGGGATCAAGGAAGTGCGCTCTGAAAATGCTCATTGCTTATGCGAGTATCGTAGGGATGTGTAGTCAGCTGACTATTACAAATGCGAGAATGAACCGATGGAGGGGTATGAAATGTGAGTGGTTATAGCCAAGATAGGGGTAGTTTAGTTATCGGAACATCAGACTGATTCATGTTTGACAGACCAAACGGTTGGTCGATCAATAAACAGAATGGATTTAGATTTGGTTTTTCGATGAATTGACTGAGGCAGTTACTCTTACTTTTTCATCACTGAGATCCATTGACTGAAAAGCTGGCAGGCTGAAATAGAACAGCTAAAATCTGACTGATTGTCAGAGTAGCTGATTGACCGACTGATAGCTCCATAGTACTACATTGATGTGGCTCGACTCGCAGAGGTCACGTAGTGATTCATCACGTTTGAAACTAATCAATCAATTAGACAATCAATTAACCCGCAACACATGTGCCCGGCGCACACACACACGTGACATGTGACCCATGTGGGTCAGTGATAGAAATGGTCTAAAACAAAGGATTATATAATTACAATGATCCACATGGCCGGCTGATTGATGAGACATGATCTATTGTTCTCCTCCCCCCTCCCTCTAGGATAGATACTACAAACTATATCACCCTGATAGAGCACCATTCCAAGCACATGGTCTGTATCTGACCCGGCAAAGTGGTGGGGAGAGAGAGGAGAGGGGGAGAGGGAGGGAACGAGAGGGGAAGGAGAGGAGAGGGAACGAGAGGGAGGGAAGGGGGGGGGAAAATATAATGATTCCCGTTCTGACATGAAATCTGTTCAACTTTACTTACTGTTCAACTTACTGTTCAACTTTACTTACTTCCTATCTTTAATCTACTATGATAAACATGTGATGCGTTAGATACATTCATGATTCACAAAAACCAATCAGAACGACCTCAGGTTCTACGAAAAATGACAGTGAAAGCACACACATCACGAAGGTATGAAAACATTGAACTGAAAAACACATACACACACGCAAGAGGGCGCGCGTTCAAAACATTGCGCATGTTCGAGCACGCCAGCTGCCCGATCTGCGTGTTTTCACCATTCAATCCTTTTCCCGGGTAAGCCTGATTTCATGATTCTTGTTGCGTTCAAAACTAAAATTCACGAGAACATCATAATCTCATTCTCCGATAACATTCTACACTACCACAAACCAATTTATCCTATTCAGATGGCGCTGATGGTACGCCTTATCAATTCTTGAAGTTCGTCAGATAGGGATAGGAGCAAATAGTTTCCCCTCGATTTCTAAATTTACATCCCCCTTACGTAACCACATTGTATCGAATGTTGGAGCTCTGTTTAATGTTTCGGATCTATCAGCATTCCATGCGGTGATTTCATGAGTTCATGCAGTGAACCCTCAGGCTGGGTGTCGTGAGCCTAGTGAGCTCGGCACATCCGGGCATATACCGGGCAACCCGAGACAGGGTGTCATGAGGCACGGGCAGTCGGGCAACTAATTAGCGCCATTATTAGGCAGTGATCACATTGTGTATAAGTATCGATTTGGGGAGGGGCTTGAACTAAGCTATCGGATGGTTACAAGTCAGTAGAAGTTACCACGCGGTATTAGCCGACCAAACATGGAGGGNTCGAATGGAGGAGCCACAGCCAGTGTTGTATCAGAAATAATGTTCATGCATATACTCACGTTTATGCATATACTCACGTTTATTCATCACCGCCCAATCGCCATACCCCCTGGAACCGAGTGTTCCTATTCTGTTATCCCTGCGAATAGGTACTTGGTAGTATTCAAGTAATCAAGTTCATGTAATAACCCCATCGGGGAGAAGTGGCAGTTCTGTAAAGCTGCAAAACCTACCTCTAAATTATAACCACATCACGACCAAGCGTGATATACCACAGACAGCACCATGACAATGTTGAGTGTTTGGGGTGTATGGAGATAGGTCCGGACATCAGTGTTAACACCTCCACTAACATCCTAGTGGAGCAAAATTGGAAATAATTAGGGGGGCTGAGCGGGAAATAAGCTAATTAGGGGGCTGAGTGGGAAATCCAAGTTCACCCGGCCGAGATAGAGCGAAAGCGCGCGCGCGATCCATACGAACAACTTCAAATCCACAGTGCGCGGAATATAAAAGCGCGTGATTATCAAAATGTTTTAGCGCCCTACGTAAACGTGGAAAATAATATCAGTTATATCGGTGTTCTGTCCCAGACAAACAACTAAAGTGAAGATAAGCACCGTTATAATACTCTCCGGGCGTTATTTCCGCTAATAATGCACGCTCTCTATTTCTGATAATGGTGCTCTCAGTGCAGGATTATAGCAGCTAATACCTTCGTTGTTTTGACTGCTCTCTTTCCGGGACTCTTCGCCACGGCATACCGCTGACACCAATTTGTCGCATTCCACTCTACGCACAGCCTTCCCAGCCTTACGCCGAAACCGCAACTATGATCATCATTCTAGATTACGAATGTTTTTGTTTGAGAATCGAATCCGGTTGGAGTTCGTTGATATTCCTAGTCAGTCCCTGTGATACACACACACCACATCGATTCGAATGGAAAAAGATTGAATTAACACCGATACATCAATTGTTATCTGGAAACACACAGCACACATAGTGACATGCTCCTGTGTCGGTGAAACAGAACCGTTGGACACATCTACAAATCTTATGACCCTTTTGCCGGAAAATGCAGCCAGGAACGTCAATTTGTGCCGTATCATAAGCATGTTATAGAACTACAGACCTCTTCCATCCTTCTGCATACAATTTATCAGCTCCCACTTCAGCCAGCTCCCTCCCTCCGTCTGCGAACTCAGGAGGAAAATACAGAGGAGCTGCTTTTATGTTTCTAGCATTTCTTCATTTTGATCATTTTCACAGACTTCATCATATTCACGGATATTACCATAATATTGTATGCTATAACTACAGTAATTCAATTTTCATCTGACCATTTTGGTCCCCAGAAACATGGTTTTCTACCTGGTTACTATGATCAGGTATTTACCTTCTCACTTGATAGGAATATNAGCAACGAAAATTCAACCTCTGACCCTTCTAACAACTCAGAATTTAAGGGGTGAACTATCTCCGGTTATCCCGTCTGGTATCAAGTTAAATGATATACAGTGAAGATAAGCACATTACGTATACGTCACTTCGTTCCGTTGACACCACTAAATATGACGTATTGTGTATACACTATACACCACTCTACGCACAGCCTTCCCAGCCTGTGGGGACACCGCAACTCTGATCATCATTCTAGATTCCGAATGTTTTTGTTCGAGAATCGAATCCAGTTGGAGTTCGTTGATATTCCTAGTCAGTCCCTGTGATACACACACAACATCGATTCGAATGGAAAAAGATTTAATAAACACCGTTACATCAATTGTTATCTGGAAACACACAGCACACATAGTGGCATGCTCCTGTCTTCACAATTGGGCATTTGCCCATGAAAATATATGTCGGAAAATGCAGCCAGGAACGTCAATTTGTGCCGTATCATAAGCATGTTATAGAACTACTGACCTCTTCCATCCTTCCGCTTTATCAGCTCCCACTTCAGCCAGTTTCCTCCTTCCGTCTGGGAACTCAGGAGGAAAATACAGAGGAGCTGATTTTATGTTTTTAGCATTTCTTCATTTTCATCATTTTCACGGACTTCATCATATTCACGGATATTATCATAATATTGTACGCTATAACTACACTGATTCAATTTTCATCTGACCATTTTGGTCCCCAGAAACATGGTTTTCTGCCTGGTTACTATGATTTTAACAATTTTCAGTGGGTGTATGACATACATATTTATGAAGGAGAAACCCTGATATCATTCTTGCCTTGCTCATTTACAACCGGTTGCACCTAGATGGTCGAAAGCAATTTCACAAAACTTTAAGTTGGTAAAAGCCGAAGTTTATTCTGCCCATTCAAGGAAATTCTCCTCTGGTTTTCCCCTCCTCTATTCCTGACCAACCTCTCCAGCAAAACTCGACTGATCACACTTTCATACAGGGCTGCAATAGGAAAATTCCATCAGGTGCAGGTGGGGGAAGTGGACCTGTAAGAGAAAATGTGCCACAGCGAAAGGGATGTATCACTGCCATTGATCTTGATCAAAGTTTCATCAACCATATTTGGAGGTGAATATCTCAAATTCAATGAATAATGGCCAATCTTTCATTAAGATGGTGTTCACTGTCCTGTGTTATATGGTCAGTGTTTAATGTTTATTGTTCCCATTGTTGATAACATGTTTCATGGCTGACGGATGACAGCTGATCATTGATCATTGAAAACCCATGTGTTGGTACAAGCAACCCTCATCCAACTTCTCTCCTCCATCCTCCTGCTCCCATCTTCACCCAGCTTCTCCAATGCCTACTCAACTGATTTTCCCTCCCTCTGCATCCATCTTTTTCATCCAACATCCTTCACCACTTCCCGTGCCTTTGCATCCCATTCCCCTCCATCAACCAAATTCTGAACCCATTCTCACCTAATTCTTCAAATTCTAGTCTCACACTTCTTCCAAATTCTTCCCCCCAATCTCATCCAGCTTCTCTCCTCCAGTCCCCCAGCTTGTAGACTTCCACCACAATACCATAAACATCTTACCCAGATCAAAATCTGTCCCAGTGTCCCACCCTTTACTACCATCCCCTCATTCCTTCCCCCTTATCCTTCCCATCTTGTCCTGACTCCTGCTTCAGCTTCCCCTACATCTCTGAGTTTTAGATAACTTGTTTTAGTAAAAAATGTTTTAGTTAGAATATTTTACTACTAACTAGTAACTAATAGTACTTCTAAACCGATTTATAACATTACTTTAACATTTATAACATTCAGCGTCAAATATATGGTCGTATTGTAGGATTTCTCCCTACCCACCCTTGCTGGCGGGATTTTATCTCTGGCAAGGCCAAGGAATGCAAATGACAATTGCGCGGCGCCGCGCCGACGGTAGGGAAAAGCCCTACAAATTTAAAAGCTAAAAATTAATTTCCCGAATTTACAATCCGATACATAATATTTCATTATCAAATTTTATCAGACCTTGTTAAAATATTTTACCTGACCTGTTTCTCGCGCGCGGCGCGCGCGCCTTCATAAAAGGCCAAAACAGGCTTTCGACGAAGGCCTGTTTTGGCCTTTGATGGTTTTCCATCGCGTTTTGCAGGCTAGGCACATGACATAACAATTTGGTTTTAACCGAACGTCTATCTCAAGTGTCCCGTTAATATATTTCCTTGCATTTGACAACGGGTGCCTATACTAACACAGTACTCCATAACCTACACAGTATTCCATTTAGTTCACTGAGCGTATAGAATTGATCAGTTGAATAACTGCTGTTCTCGAACACTATAAAAAAACAGTGGTATAACTGCATTATTTCATGACTGAATCTGCTAAAATGCATGGGCTTCATGCAGTAGGCAGCTGTGAGTTTTCAAAATAGAAATGGGAAATTTGGGATTGATTTAACAACAGGCAGGTGGTCACTGCACTTCACGGTGCTATACCCGGTACCAGGGGGTGACTGCTTGGGGGGCCTACCTCATAAAAAGCTCTCGCAATTTAAACACCCCGAAAGCTGAGGTAGGTATTGACTGATGATGCCTGCACACCACTCATCTTGGTGTGATTCATTTGGATCTTGCTGCTCACCACAATGTTTACTTAAAGTGATCTTGTTGGGGTTCAAGTACAGAGTTGGAGAAAAGTCTTGCAGATTGATGTCTCAAAAGAATCATTCTTTTCTGAAATATATCTTTTCATGAAGTAGTAACAACAGAGTTGATGGAGAAATGTTTTGTTTGTGAAAAAGTAAAAAGTATTCTATTCATTTATCTGATATAATAACTCTTAACTCTCAAATATTCCTTAAACTAACTTGAAACTAAGATCATTGATAAGGTATTGTACCAATATGCATACCTGGATTTCAGCAATCAATGTTACTTTTATGCTCAAATTAGGCAAAGATATGGCCAGTATAGCTCCATTGGGGATTGCTGCTATACTTGGCATATCAGCCTACATGTTTCCTAATCAAATAATCAGAATAAGATCCCTGATAGTGTTTATACTTGGTCACATTTTTTATAACCTTTTGAAGGTGAGTCAACCTTGCTATGCTCAATTAAATTGAATTATCAATTTACATATTATGGTGCAGAGTTCAAGCAATCCTCAATCTTCATAATCATTCAGACATCAAAGCAGCCAGAGATTCTTGGTCAAGGAAAGTTGAAGCAAGTACTAGCAGAATGTAGTAATGTTCTTAAAGATACTTATCACCCAACTCCTTGGTGTGTTGGTCCCCACATGCACTCAATATCAAGAGTTATTGTTCAACATGTACCAGAGATGACCTTACACAGGTTTTTGATATAGCAGAATTTGATTCACAGTCTTCCCTTTACCCTTCATATCAGAGATCTATCAAACAGGTACCTATATTTCAGAGAATATATCCCAACACCTGATGGTGGCCAATTCGCCCTGGATTGGCTTGTAAATGACAAACTTGATGATGATATTGATAGACCAATTGTCATGGTTGTGCCTGGTATTACAGGTGGGTGCGTTACAGTTCTGTAATTCAATGTAAGTTACCGAAATGATTGGGTAGGTACCATTATTCAATATTCATGAAACTGACTTATTTTGTTCTTGTATGATATTTATAAAGCGATCAGATAACCCAGTGCACTGAATTGTACCTGTTGACAACATCCCTCTTTCACTGTAGCTGTTAATTATGAACACTTGCATAAGGTGTCAGCAAATGTATTCATAGTTATGTTCCAGTAATATAAGCATACAGCCGGTGTTGTAGATGTTTGCCTCCAATGGAGAACATCTGCTAGGTATTCAACCCTATGATATGACTAATACATTATTTGCTCTTATTTACAGTGTACTGGTCTGCTTAGAATTGAACAGACTAAAAATTTAGCCCAAATATCTTAGATACTTAGATATCTTAGATACTTTATGGGCTGTGTCAGACCATGAATGTGGACGTTGCTGATGACTATCCAGCTATATGTCTCATAGGCAGCAGTCGGCATATTGAATTGCATTAATAGCATTCAAATTATCAGCCCTGTACTCTAATTAGATGTACATAGCGAAGGCTGGAGGAAGGTAGGTATTATGCCATGCCCAGATATTATTGTACATAGCATCCCTACAGGCGGTTCACATAACAACTATGTTAGACAGCTCATGGCTAACGGACAGAACAATAACTGCAGGTATATACTTCATAAACTAACAGATTGATCATCTATATTCCTGGAGCAGCATTTTCCATCTACTCAACTGGTTTTTTCAGGACACTGGCTTTTACAAATAGGGGCTGCTCTTACACAAAACTCTTGGTAAGAACAACTTGTTACGAATTTGATAGATCAACTCCCTTCCGTGAATTTGGATAATTCCTCAAATTTTGTGTTAATTTCATATATAAGATTGCTCTAAGACGGTCACAAAATATGTATACATCTCACACGTATTTTGTATTGTCAGTCTCTCTCCCCACCCACTCTCCTGTTGGGCAGTAGGTAATTAGCCCGGACATTTCACCACAGCCGGAGTTGGGAAACTTCCTGGTGTTCCAAATCGATATGTAATGTGTCATTTCATAATACGTCCGAAAACTGAATCCATTTACATAGCCATGTAGAGTCAAGTTGTTGCTGTAGAGAAATGTTGCTGTTTACTGTTTAGCCACCTGGACGGCAGTGGAATGCAACATATATATTTACTAGGGATTTGAGGCACGATCATTGAACAAAACACTGACCAGTGATTAGACAAATGTCTTGAGTTTGAGCAATTCTGGAATATGGTAGAAGTAGAAGAGGATGGAAGAAACAGTGTATCGTGACGTCAGTACTAAGTCACGTGACATTGCATCCTAGATCGATGTACCGCTTGAATTTGTCACGATAGGGCACGTGATATATCTCGGTTCATATTGTGTACCGATTGATTCGCTCGAATCATGGGCCACGGTAAGGCCATGGTAATGAGTATTATAACACATAATGCTGAATAAACTTGCTAACATTTGCAACATTTTCCACCTCTGCAAAATGTATTAATTTCATACAATTGAATTTTTAAAAATTTCTAGTATTTTCTCAAGCAATTGCGGAAAGTTATACAAGATCTCAATAAATGACTAATTCTCGGTCTCATATCTTGAAAATTCAATATAATCATTGTCATGGAATTTCCCGAGATCGCCTCTAAACTGTCTGTTAAAAACCAATTATGGTTCCATCATGACTTCTCATTCACCATTGATTCATCCCGCAAACCAACATAAAAAACCAAACCTACATCAATTTGAATATTTTGGATATGTTGATTTTTGTTTATTCTCTCGTACCCCAGTAAGGCATAATGGTGCCATGATAATTGGTTATATTATGTGTGTCTCATATATATTGTGGGTGTAACATTAATAATTTCATGCGATGATTTTCCTAAATTGAAAATCAACAAAAGTCAGACAATCATAACCTAAAAGAAATACTTGTTATGAATGAGTAAACCCTCACATGCTCACTTCCCCTCTCTCTATCAGACTACACGGTTATACTCTGGGAGTAATACAGAGGATATGAGCCTGGCTATATCCACCATCAGTGACCGATACCCCAATGCTCCAATCACCGTACTGGCTGTCTCTTTAGGAGGGTGAGTGTTTGTGACATTGACAGTCACATTGACAGTCACTCTGATAGTCACTCTGACAGTCAGTGTCAGTAAATGAAAACAGACAGTCACAGAAACGCAGAGAGACATTGATGCTGTCGAAAACAGTGACAGCCACTGACAGACTGATATATCGACAATTGCACATTGGGAGCACATTGCTGAACTGTCTATCATTATACTGGGTGTATGACGTATGTGCGTGCTAATTGTATTCACAATTCACCTATATCATGGCATGTGTGACTGGACTTGCAGTCACTGTTCACTGTTTAGTAGGTCTAAATGTTTGTACAATGTACATTGTACAGTTGTACAGTTGTACATTGCATAATTAGAGTCAAACCATTGAATTTTGTACAATGCAAATGACAGGGGCGCAATCTGCATGTTTTATGCAGAACCGTATACAAAAGTACCTACTTGAAACCCTTCCTTGAGAAAAACGTAAATTACATTCACCCCTCTCTCACTCTCCGTTAAAACTACTCAACACTAATTTCAGTATGATTACGACACACTACCTGGTCTCGGAGAAGGGCGTTGCCTCCAATGTGAAGGCTGCCTGTATCATCAGCTCACCGTGGAATGCGTTTGGAACGTCTCACAGTATCAGTAAGGTATATCATCGGCCGATTAGAGAAATTAGAATTTATCTTTGGGCGTCATTCAATAAGTTTGAGGAAATGAGTGTGAGGCAACCTCTTCGTGTCAGTTCTACCAAAATATTCAACCGACAATTGAAGTATCATATAAAGAGTAACAAATTCCCAGGTATCACATCACCTGCTCTACGAGAAGTACTTGTTGGGTAAACTAAAGAGAATCGTACAAACACACGAACACTTGTTCGTGGAGAAGGACTGCCCCTATGATTACAAGCATATGATGAAGGTGCGCCCTGTAATTGCCTAATTAATTATACTTATAGATCATTATCCTTCTTTCATATTCTTCCTTCTTTAACTCCCTATTGTAATTAATTCAAAATAGCGGAGAAAACGTTTCTTATTCATTGTCTCATACCTACAACGGACAATGGGGTCTTCAGGGACCAGTACGAGGGACAATGACTTTTCACATCACAACCAAACTATTTTCTAATTGCGTGACCCCCCCAAAAAACACCTCCCCGACTTAATGTTTACCAGGCCACGTCACTCAAAGAATGGGACAACAGGTACACATCGCGAGCATTTGGCTACAAGGGCTGGGAGGACTATTACTCAGATGGGCACTCCTCCAAGCAGCTCCCGAATGTTAGCATTCCCACGCTCATCATCAGTGCTGAGGATGATCCAATCTCTCCTGCCGATCGTTAGTTTCATGATATGTAACATGTATGTTACACTTTGTAACATATGTGCTGTTACATCTTAACATATTGAAATGTTACACTCAGAATAACTTATGCGAAAGTTCATGATAATAACAGCAACGCATCTTGCTCAACGAGTGCATGTTTTTTATAACACGAGCACAAAAGCGTTGTAAAAGAGTGGTCAACCTCTTCAAACTCGATCCAACTGAGGAGTAATCTAACTTTCTCAAAGCTATGACTGGCTATTAAATTGTCTGGAAGTCTAGATTCTGGCAACTAGTGCCGGTGTCGATGAAACAATAACGCAACAATAAGACAACAATAAGACAACTACAACGCAACATGTGCCTAAAATATAGGCAACGATAACGCAACAATAAAGCAACAAGAACGCAACAATAGATTGTTTTAGATTTTGTGGGCGCGTTTCGATTCATTGAATGAGGTGAAAGTCTCCATTTCCACGGAGCATTGCCTCCTCACAGTATTGAAGTAAACTGTGCTTGCCACAATGACACCCCCCACCCCCTCATTGGTTGCATTGACACCACCAT
Source organism: Beroe ovata (assembly GCA_946803715.1). Taxonomy (NCBI): domain Eukaryota; kingdom Metazoa; phylum Ctenophora; class Nuda; order Beroida; family Beroidae; genus Beroe; species Beroe ovata. The sequence continues at coordinate 68,223 of CAMPET010000128.1, forward strand.
CCTGACACCTAATCTTAGATTCGAGTACATGTGCCGCAGATCGCATCTTTGTCCTGAGAATCATCACCTTGTTGTAAATCATGTTCTTGATGAAGTCATCGTAAAGGATGGGGTTTATCACCGAATTAACAGGAAGTAGGACAATGGAGAAGAAGGAATAGAGGAAAGTGGCATCTATGATGTCCATGATATGGAGGAAAGCTGTCAGAATGAAAGGGATCCAGCAGATAAAATCCGTGAGGATAATCAGGGTGATGTTCCGTTGGAGTTTGTCCGCCTTCTTCTCCAGGATGCTCTCCTTCGGCATTAGAACCTGGACCAATCTGGAGGATTTCCGAGCTTTAAACTGCAGCATGATGTAACTGAGGCTGATGATCAGAAAACAGGTAACGTTCACGGCAAGTGTGCCCCACACATAGTATCTCTGGGGGTCGGTGCTCTTCACGAAGTATTTGAACAAGCAAACCCCTTCGTTTCCGTAGAAGTGGATCTTCTTTGCCCGTGTCAAGTGTCCGTAATTCTGTGTAAACATCATTGCAACTAAGGCCTCTATCTCTTTCCAGCTTAGGTATGAATTGGATATTTTTCCGTAGTAAGCGTTGATCACATCCATGTGATTCTGCTTGCTGATTGATCCAGAGAACAGATTTAACTTCTTGTCGTAGACCAGACCATTGACAAAAGTATCCTCCAATACGGTAACTAGTGGAACTAGGGATATGATTGCGGAGATAGTGATTACGAGTATAATTGTGATTGCTATCCTCAAGTGACAGAATTTCTCATACTGCAATCCTTTTGCCTTTATGCTCGCTGTTCTGAATAGACTGAGGTAGGTCATGGAGATGAGGGACATGTAGCTGCCGATAGTGTTGACAGCCCCCAGAGCGGCGCATGAGTTGCTCGATAGCCACCAGAACCTATGGATACAGTAGCCTTCTCTCATGACAAAAGAGTCTGTGAAAGCAATGAGCAAAAGATAGAGTCCTGTCAGGAGATCTCCTACGGCAATCAGGAAAGTAGTTGATCGGTTTATCCGGGATATAGCACCCTTCTTCCATGGCTGGAATAGTCCCTTCCAGATGATCATAAAGTTGAGAAGGACGGCCGATAGGCCCAAAAACCAAGATAGTCCTTTGAGGAAAATTCCGGAGAGAATTTCTGCTCCACAATCTCCATTGCACTCGTCCGAGAAGTCCTTGCAGTCGATTGTACCATCACACTTCTTCGTTTTGTCAATGTAATTCTGACTGAGGGTACACTGGAAGTTGTTACAAATGGACTCGTCAGAAAAATCCCCGCAATCGTTGACCGTGTCGCACACTTTGTCATAGTTTACACAGTTGTTGTTGTCACAGAGGAACAAGTCCTGGACGAAGGCATCTTCCTGGGCTGATACCAGGGTAAGCTGATTAGTTTCCCATGCCAGGGAGTGGACCCTGTTCTCCTCTATGTTCGCACAGGAATCATGTTTCAGTGAGTGTAGAGGGCAGGAGCTAGCCTCACATAGACCCATACAGCTGAGAAAGATGAGCACAGCTCCATGCACATGATCACAGTTCACAGGGTTCATAGGGAGGTAGAGCTGTGTTGGAGTGGTGCCAAATACCGGGAAGTCGGGACTCCTAAATGTGGCTTCCTGGCAGCTTCCTACCAGGAACTGAAGGCTGGATAGCCCGGGCAAGCAGTGGGCTAGATACTGGGTGTGTGGTGCTGTGAAGATGGGCGTTGTGAACAGTTTGGTCTGTAGTGTTCCGTCTGAAGTGGCTGCGTTGCACACTGACTCCTCACCACACCCGTCAACACCGTCACATAGCTCACTCAGTTCCAGATACTCATGTTCCAATTGGTCACACAGGTACACGTCAGTACACGTGGTGTTGATCGGTACACTCCGCAACCCGACGTCGCCAAAGTCACACTGGGGGAAAATAAAGAGTTCATCTTTGCCCGAGACACAGTCCATAACCCCATCATTCAGCCAAGCAGTTGGGATTGGGAGTGGTTTGTCATGTTTGTACCTCCTGTCACATGTGTCAATAGCCCGGCAGAGAGCAACAGTTTCATCTGATCCGTCAGTGCAGTCCAGCACACCATTACACGTGAGATGTTTGTGTAGAGTGCACGTGCTTGATGTCACGACACACTCCTTGTCTAGGTGATCGTCGCACATGGTGGGAACATTGCCCAGACACAACATGCCCGAGGAGACTGTGGTTTGGTAACCCTCCCTCTCACATCGGAGTAGACCACGTGACGGGTCTGTGCAGTTGAGTTGGTCCTCGAAGTTCTCACAGTAGGATACATAGCCACCTGCCAATGTGAGCGTGAGACCGGCACACTTTGTACCGTTGTGGAGGCGGCTACTGCCGCCTGCACACGATAACACAGAACAGCCACGCTCATCAGCCATGTTGTCACAGTCTGTAGACGAGTCACAGATAAGGGACGGTTTGAGGTAGGTCATGACACGCCGTACACGGCAGTACATTCCGTACAAGTAGCCATTACACTCAGCTTCATCGTAACAGTCGAACGTATCTTGGCAGATCATGTCACATGTCTTGAAATTTGTGGCAGCAGCCGTCTTATTCATCATGTTGTCGAGTACCTCGTCACACCACGATTTATTGATTGCCGGTTCGCACATTCTGACCCCCGACTGATCAGCACACTCTTGGGGGAATGTATCGGCGTATGACGGCCATACTACCCTTCTACTCGGATTGAGACAGAGCACAGTGCCGCATAGCGTGCCCTCAACATCGAGCAAACCATCAGCCCGACTTTTCTCTGCGGAAATACTGAGTCCACAGCCCTGGTAGTCATGTAGACATGGCTTGGTAACAGGAGTGTGGGTTGATGATCGCTTGCCGACATGCATTACCGAGTAGTACTTGTGGTTGTTCGCGCATCTGTTTACTTCGAATAGCCCGGGTGATGATTGACATCTCTCCTTCAGAAAACCGTTCATTGGCGCGATCTTGCATTCACCTGAGACGTTATAAACGACGACATTAGCATCACATTAGTCATATTGTTGTTGGTATATTTGAAAGATAGTCAGTCACATGATTGTACAGACCTGGTAGTGGCTCACATGTCACTGCCACCAAAGCCACTTCTTCCATGTAACGCGACTCGTCAGTGTTACACACCCCTATTCCACGTGCCACCGTGTACGTACAATCCGACAGTCTGTCACCCTGACAGTGCACGTGTGACATCACGACAGTCCGCCCTAGTTTCCGAATCCTGTCGTTCAAATGTCCGGGTACCAAGAAACTGTCAACTGCGTCGTTATAGCCGAGTTCATTGCATACCATGTCAGCTGTAGCTTCCTCTGTGATGTTGATACCACAAACTGTGCCCGTCTATAATAACAGTGGGTTACAACATGTTATGAATGCTATTTTACAACAGTGATTAGTGAGGGCATAGTGAGGGCATGGTGAGGGCATAGTGAGGGCATAATATGCAACTGCAAGGAAAGATCAAGACCGGGAGGAAAGATTTTTGAAATGATCAAGCGGGGAATTCCCTCTCACTCACCCCTATATGTGTATGAGCTACAACAATGCCAGCACTAGACTCTGCTGTGTTTCCGTTCATGTCAACAAGAGAAAATGTTATATCTGCAGTAGGAATTAGGTACTATAAATCATGTCCAGAAGGCAGAATGTCACATGATTATTGGATTTGGAAATGAAATCCCACATCCAGAGTCCTTACCTTCAACCCGTCTATTGGCTTGTACCACTGTTATATTGCCTAGTATCACTAACAAAATTGTAATCGTGGCAGATGAAAAGTCAAACATTGCCGGGAAAAAAATGAGTGGTGATGGTGGTACTTCAAGCGAAACCAATCCTAGGAGCGAGAATGCGAATTGAGGGAAGTGTGCGCTCCCCTCTACCCCCATATGAATCGTGTTAGGATAGGGCAAACAATGGGGCAGCGGTGCGAAAGATTACGGAACTTCAGATTGAATGGATTGCGGCGTAAAGATGCGAAATAACTGATCATTCTGTGGCAATTCTTTTGTCACTGCGTGGTATTAAGGTGATTGCACCCTGGAACGCCAGATTCGAAGCAATTATAAATCGGTGGGTGTTTTGAGTAGGGAGAATGGAGGGGTTTGTATTATATTATGGCGGCAAATTCTTTTATTTTCGTTGTAATGACTTCCAGAGAGCGCATCTGCAATTCCTGTGTATGTGTGTGCGCTTTCGCATGACTAACTCAACAATAACAAGATATCGACTTTGACTATGTAATCTTCTCTGAAGGGTTTCGTTGGAGGTTCCATTTTCGCGCTGCTATTTCAATGGACCACTCGGAAGTTAATCGAGTAATCATATTGACGAGCATCTGATCTTTAATTGAAATCCGTGTCACGCTGATGGTAAAGCCTTCATTAACTTTTAAAGAGGGCAATCGAGTATTGCTACCACCCAATTCAATCTGTAGTAGGTTTAATCACTTTGAGGTCAGATGTGGGAAGCAAGCACTTCATTGTACTGAACTATAGTGATTTCCTGGTGTGACCGGTCGATCTCAGGAACAGACTAGCAGAGTTACTCCCTTCACACTTACATGAATTAGAGATAGCCGTTTCTACGACTTACATGTTAGGGAACAAATGAAACACTGAAATGAGGCACTTGGATGCCTTGCCACTCCAAACTGGTAACATAGATAAGGTTAGCGGCTGTCGAATTATTCCGCGCTATGATATGATAGTTGTGACTAGATGAAGTGTAGTAAGTATGGACAGCTTATTTCATGTGTAATTTCCTAATTCATAGTCACGATTACTAAATTATGCCATACGGACACATCACATAATATAATGATACTCAGTAAAATCGCCGTCACAAAATGACAGTTCAATTTTGAGAGGGACCTAAGTGTACCAAGTGTACCAAATCATGGAATTTGGTACACTTTGGTACAAGTCACCATTGCTCGAAAACTGGTCGTCACATTTTGATGAAACTTTCCAGTTATGTCCCTCATGACCCAAAGAACGTAANGACAGAGCAGCAGACATTTTCCTTGTATTGGCAAAAATTCCGCGTTCCTATTTTCACCGGACGATGTAAGTGGAAGTTCAACTTCGGTCCTTTATCTGATAATGTCATCTCATACAGTTAACATTTTCAGATTTACCGTTTGCAGAAGTGAACGCCAACCCTAACGTTGCTATGGTCCTAACTAAGACCGGGGGACACATTGGATTTCTGGAGGGATGGTGCCCCACTGGCCCTGCCTGGCTTAACCGTGTAGTAGACGATTTCCTGCAGATAATGATCTCCTCAGATTTCCTGGTTTCAAATGTTAAGAAGGAAACCATGGAGGGTGGGGTGAAGATGTCCAATGGATTGTGATACGTGGTAATGGCTATAGTCGAGAATGAGAGTTATTTGTTATTTTTGTAGGAGAATCAATGTGTGTTTTGTTTTGTTAATCTGGCTGCTGCATTATCTATCCGCACTTTTTGAGTTCATTAATGTTTGTATTATTAACTTAGGATGTCATGAATTGAATAGGAGTTTAGTCATAGAATCCAAATTTTCATTGTACAATTTGTATGAGGCCAATAGGCCATTAACTGGTTTGCAGTTGATATTTTCATTGTATCAGTCGGGATTGTTGAATTATAGTCTCAAAAGGGGTACAATTTAACCTGAATGGATAACTTTTACTGAGTTTAAATTCATAATATGAATGTTGATACTATTTGATCGATATTTAAAGGAAATATTTGATTTATATTGCTGTTCTTTGTTGACATTGTAAGTATATTATGAAAGTTTCGTGTTCTCCCGCCAAAGAAACTGTCAGCTTTTTGTCTATAGAGAAATGATGAAATCCACTGACTATATTTTGCACCGCCATACGCAACTGTGAAATGAGCTCATTTCTCAACTCTCAATTTACCATTGCTCTGCCTCATTCATATCTCCTCGCTAAGTGTGTACTGTGTGGTAACAAAATTCAAATCTTTCCCGAAGAATAAACCACATGGTCCACATGTTGGTTAATTATTTGGTAACTCCATTCCATGAATATTAGAAATTTTTATTTGCTTATGCTACCCTAATTACGTTGGGGCGTGGCTCGCTCGATATATTCCAGTTGTACACGTTAATAGTTCACCGTCCTCTATAGCATATTGAGAGAGACAATGGCTATATGCCACAAGGCACACGATAACGATTCCTAATTGCACGATAATCACTTAATTGCACGATGAGCTCCTTCCTAGTGACACACTAGTGATCCCGCGCCTCTCTGAGTGGCTACGATAACTACTTGATGATGATACACACACACATGCAATCTAGCTCTACAACTACAACTATTATTTTACTTTGAGGTTGTACTTGATAGCTCAATTTAGATCCTCATTGCTCGTACTGCCTCCATATAACTCCTTTTCGACCCTTGTTTTTCATTCCGATTCCGGCATTAGGGATGCGAAGGCGTATTTACCAGACACCGACTAACTTGTTCACCGAAATTTCCCAAAACTGTATAATAATAATTGTGACTGTGAGAACCTACAAAATGATTGTGGAAGACTCATTGGCAGACAATACGTCATCGCCGTGGTGAATTGTGGAAGACTCATTGGCAGACAATACGTCATGGCCGTGATGAATTGCAAAGCTAGGTACTGGTAGACAGGCTGGGGGTCCAGCAAGCTATTAAAGTATTACTGATTACTATTAGAGTCTACACAGAGTACACTTGATAGGACGATGGATACTAAAAGAAGTAATCCTATAACTACAAGTCTCACAGAGATCCCCCGATCTGCTATGGCATTGTTCTGATCATTCCTTGAAGCCAGACACTCTGTAATTTAATGAATTGAGCACTAAAACTCGGGTTCATTCAAATCGTTCTTTGATATGTAATTGAAATTCGATGTCTCGTCATCATCAAAAGTGTAAGTTACACTGTAACGTTATACCCAAGTTGAAACATCTTAAGTACTGGAGAGTGGTAGCAGCCGACGGAGAAAATTGTTCTTTGTGGGTTAAATACAATTTCCATTAATTCACACATTTTGATGAAACCTTTGTCTGACTTTGAAGCGGCCCGCATGCAAAGATTCCAGTCACGATCGTTTCTCTTACAGGTCTTGTCACCCGTTCACCGAGCAATGCATGCCCTGTGTATAATGCAAGTTTGTGCAATACTTGAAGTTGATCTTAGCTACCAACTCTGAACTTAACTCCATCTGATGATCCGGTTCCTCGAATACTGTACTATAGAGTATAGACCCACTCAAATCATAGCTATCGAATTATTGTCACCTATGTGTTACTCATTATCTGCATTATCTCTCGAAATTTAATAGACGTGTGGAGAATTCGTCACGACTTGTGATGTACTGATGTGCATTGTTCTGTAAGCACAATATGGTGCTAAGTGGTATGATATACCACCGGTGAATGGTATGATCACATGTGGTCACTAAAATGTGGTCACGTGATGCCAAATCTTAACACCAATCACACAGTTCATAGGAGCTGCCAAGCTTAAATGATAACCTGTTTCAATTTCATGACACGAGGGCCTCATCGCATTTGTTTTGGTGATACTAGCTATCAGTTCTACTTCTATTCTACTTCTATTCTACTTCTATTCTACTTCTATTCTACTTCTATTCTACTTCTATTCTATCTGCCCTACAAAACGTTGGATCCCCATTATATCTAACCACATCTATTCCCGATCCTTACCACAACAACAACCGATCCTCCGAGTACATTTGAACGTCCACTTCATGGAATTATCGGTCAGAACAGTTGATAGCATCCGTACAACTACAAGAACACCTGTTTTCATTATCAGCTACCTTATTCGCACTTATAGTTTAGTTTAAACATATCCAGCCCTTGATTAATTCATTCTACATGTTTAGTTCTATTACGGGAAAATATTATATTCCATAGTTTGCTTTTGAAATTTGTTCCTTTTTTTCATTGCTGATTTCAAGTGCTGAATTTCTCACAGTATATAAGTGTGAGGATAGACCGGCCTGTACCGATATCAAAAACTGGCTCATTGAAGGTCAATTCGACAGAACATAGGTACTTTTTTGAGCTAAACTCAAACTTACCTAGGATCAGTTAGAAATACAAAGCTATTTAAGACAAGAATCTCCTAGACGGAGAAGCTAGACATTATAGTTATACTACAAGTGGAGTCTACAACTACACCACACACAGGAACACCCCCACAGCATTAGCGGTAGTCTGGCAGAGTAGCCACTGTCTAGCTGGGCAGAGTAGCCACTGTCTAGCTGGGCAGAGTAGCCACTGTCTAGCCTGACAGAGTAGCCACTGTCTAGCTGGGCAGAGTAGCCACTGTCTAGCTGGGCAGAGTAGCCACTGTCTAGCNGTCCACTTCATGGAATTATCGGTCAGAACAGTTGATAGCATCCGTACAACTACAAGAACACCTGTTTTCATTATCAGCTACCTTATTCGCACTTATAGTTTAGTTTAAACATATCCAGCCCTTGATTAATTCATTCTACATGTTTAGTTCTATTACGGGAAAATATTATATTCCATAGTTTGCTTTTGAAATTTGTTCCTTTTTTTCATTGCTGATTTCAAGTGCTGAATTTCTCACAGTATATAAGTGTGAGGATAGACCGGCCTGTACCGATATCAAAACTGGCTCTTTGAAGGTCAACTCGACAGAACATACTTTTTGGAGCTAAACTCAAACTTACCTAGGATCAGTTAGAAATACAAAGCTATTTAAGATAAGAAACCCCTAAACGGAGAAGCTAGACATTATATCTACAAGTGGAGTCTACAACTAGGCCACATACAGCCGGCTGTTGACCCCACACATAGGGAGTAGGGACACCCCCACAGCATTAGCCTGACAGAGCCCACTGTCTAGCTGGGCAAAGTAGCCACTGTCTAGCTGGGCAGAGTAGCCACTGTCTAGCTGGGCAGAGTAGCCACTGTCTAGCTGGGCAGAGTAGCCAGTGTCTAGCTGGGCAAAGCCCCTAGATTCAGCACCTAACACCACACCACCTACTGCAAGTGACATGCCGGAGGATAGTGGTAGACGTGTGTCAGGAGGATCAGGCCTGCTCTCTTTCTCATTCTCAGATCTACTGGATGTTAAGAACAAACGAAACCAGTCTCTCAGGTAATTGGATTTAGAAACCTGTGCACGCGCTTGTATTTACCAGCTCTCATGCTAACTTTGAGAGAAAAACTTATACCAAAAGTACCAAATTTTCGTTTGTAATTGTATTTATTTCCTTGTTCCCAGTGACGAGGAGGAATCCTATTGTTCCGTCGGTTCTTCCTGCATTGGCTCATTCCATGAGTAAGTGGCAAATTGTGACTTCTAAATCTAATCAGATTTGGGTAATGTCTGGGTATCTCATTCTCACTTCTAGATAATTCTATGTATCGATCTGCATCTTTTAGTTTTATTTAAACTTTGAGCTATACTCATACTTATGCAAATACTACAATCTTCACACTCCTATGCTCAAATTGTCTTAATCTGATCACACATCATTGCTCACATGTTACTATCACAGCATATCGGAGTACCTTGACACACTGAGGGACAGCTGGAGACAGTACCTCAATAACGGTGACGAGAACATCTACGATCTGATGAACGGTCATGCTGTCTACAAAGTGCCGGCTACAGCCGTGCCCAAAACAGAGATGGAGCTCATATTCGAGGTAAATTCGAGCTGGGAGTGGGCCTAGGTTGAGAAGTGGTGTAAAATCGAGAACGTCTTGTTGTGGTGTCACTGGTCAAGGCACAAGGGGTTGTCACATTCTATCTGACCTCTGTTTCTGACAAGTCAAGGGATAAAAATATGAGAGTATGATATTTAGAGCTGTGCAATACAGTGTGTCACTGTCAAGGGTGCAGTGATGCAGGACTCAAGGTGGAAGTCAAACTCAAATTAGGTGACAATGACATTGACATAAATGTGGCGTAAAACTAAAAGCAACAATTTCAATTGACATCCCTCTAGGAGAGGGACGCAGAAGAAGTGCTGGTCAACCTCGGCTTTGCATATCAAGAGAGTGAAACACTACCAGAGAGATTCATCAGACACGAGCATCAGGTTTGTTATGAAAATAAAAACTCCAAAAAAAACGTTTCTTTTCCCGAAGCATGTGATTTTAATTGGCTGACATCCAGATCTAGCTGATCGCTCATACTATAATCTCTCAGAAAACTGGTCGGAAGTTCCAGATCACCGATCTAGACGGACATTTCAATGCAGCAGTCCAGGATGGCAGAATTCCCGAACGATATCTGCTCGGGGACACGAGAATTTTGAGGGAGAATATGGCCACTATCTCGAGGAAAAGTAGGGAGATAACCACCATCCCTGAAGAAACATGACCTCCATAGTCCATGTATATCACGGTGCTGATTTATGATGATTGTTGACGGCGGGGAAATGGACAACATTATAATGGACGATAACCCAGAGAGCCACGAATTTTGAGTTTTATGAGTAACGTCATAACATTAACAAAGCGAACAGATCAGATTAATTTGTTAAAATGTCGAACGTAAAATGGGCAGAATAAATAGCATTATTCGAATCTTTTCTATAAATCCATTATCCAAGTGAAAAATAGTGTTACTGTTATCAATCACGAAAAAGTAATGGAAAGCTTACTTATAGCTATATTACACTTGGAAAGCTTACTTATAGCTATATTACACTTACTTATCGGTATCACTAAAGTAACTGTAAGTAGAAAAGACAAAAGTTGTCCAGATATTACGACAGGGTACAAAAATTTTAATCCTATCAAACGGTTTTGTTAAAAACATTCAGATTAAAAAACCTTCCTAGGATCATACCGATATGGCAGGATACTAAAAAGCTTCTTACTTAAAAAGCTTTTTACTGTGTGATTGAGTAAGTGATATCATCAAAATCAAATATCTACGACAAAAATAAGCACTCAAAGTCTCACTTCAAAGTTCAACTTGCCATGTCGTTCTCAAATTTTCAAAGAACACAATTTTAAAGAACACAATTTTCAAAGAAAACACTCACTGTTTGAGTTACACGCTGCGCAATTCGCAGACCTGTGACCACGATAGAAGAGTAGAAGGGGTGTAGAGCGTGTACACAGGTCTTCCTATCTGAAGTATCTGCCATCATGTGCATTATAATGGTAACGGCTTCCATGGCAATCCTGCGAATGTCACTTATCTCTGTCAAGATAGTCTCACTCTCATATTTTTCTGACTGAACGTGTATGTCACGTGTACAACGCGGTGCTACCGAAAGACCCAAAGTTCCCCGCATTGTTCAGGGCAGATTAAGATACTCATGGGTTTTAGGATTGTTCCTGGAGTAACTCCTGTTCAAATGATGGTATTGATCCTTATTCTTGCTGGCGTTCAACTTGTGGCTGTACGTGTTCGCGTTGCCGTTCATGTACGCCGTTATGGCGCCGCCGCCATTCTGTTTGGGCGCCATGTTCATATACTCCCGGGAGTCCTTCACGCTGTTCTGCTTCTTGACGGCACCGTTTGCCGCTGCTCCGTTAGGAACTTTGTAATGATCAGGCGAGGGGTTCGGACGTTTTGACGAGGGGGGAGGGGGAGGAGCTTGATGGAGGAGTAGTCCGTCATCGTCGGGGTCTGGGTAGTGGAGAGTGGGGGGCGCCTGGGGACGGTATATCTGGACATCGACCATTCCCTCGTCTGAGTCCGAGTCGTGGAGAGGGAACTCCTCCTCACTTCGCTGAGGAGGGGGGGGTGTCATGATATTGGAGGAGGGAAAACGCAGGAGGGATTCGTGAAACGGATATTTTGAAAGGATCCCAGACTTAGAATTGACAATACCCAACAATGAGACACAATTAGCCCACACTTTTAACCCAGAACGTGACAAAAGTTCACGCACATATGGCGCGCATAGCCTCCATTCAAATGTCGCATTTCTGTCCATTGTCTTCCTTGAGTTTCTACTAGCTAAGTATTATACTAGAACGCTGTAATGGCTACCTAACCACCGACTAGTCAACCATGACAAGTTCTCATCAATTTTAACATCATTACGTGCAGTGGTTATAACTATATCACAAGACACATAGTTCAGCGTTGCATAGCACTTGACCGGACTACATTTTAACAGGTAATTAAAATTTGGCATTCTCCATCATTTAATGGCCGCAGCTACACGCCCACTTTCAACACGTGAAGTAGGTGTAGAGTTCTTGCAGAAATATTGCATTTGCTGCTCGTGTACGTTGCACGACGCACGTTGCATGTGTGTATGAAAAACGGCAAACGGAGGGAATTTCAGTATAAAACTTCTCCGCGTCACAGAACTCGAAATTTTAGATCATAACCTCCCACTATTCGGATATAATAAGTGCTCTTAATCAAAATCAAAGATAAGAATTCATGTACAGGGATGCGACAGCGACGCGATAACACTTACACATCGCAGCACACAAATACAGAGATAAACAGAATAGGGGGAAAGATAAATGCAGAAGGGGGAAAGAACCTCATCAATATGATCTGAAGAACCTCTGTCCATAGCGGTCGTCTGATGGATGCTGGGGACCACAACAGGGGCAGGGGGTATGAAGGTATCCATGTCGACCTCATTGAAACTGGGTTGTCTCCGCCTATCCCTGTCTCGTTTTGACACCTTCACACACCGCTGTTTATACAGGGATAAAATGTTTGATCAATGCCAAAACATGGCTAACATGCAACCCCCATCATAATTGATGGCCCCTCTATTGCGTTGTCAAATATTTTCACAAATCCTATCTGCTTGCAATCTCTTATCTAATGCAGGTACCAGCTCGATTTCATCTCTACTCACCACTATCATACAGGTCAGCATGACAAGACCGATGAGAGTAAGGAATCCCATACCCCCGATGATGTACTTGGACAATTTCCAATCCCAGAAACTACCAGAGTGTCTCTTCTCGTCCTTCTGAGCTATTGTTCGGTCTATCTCGCAGTATACTCCTGAAAATGCCGAGTTCGTACAACAGAAAGAAGAGATAACGAGGTTTAAAGTTATAAATTGATATTATATCCAAAAACAATTAAGAATTGTTTGAGTTTCGCAGCCACTCAAATGCGTATAAATGATTTGATATGAAATTTATCCGCAGCCCGTCCGTGGCGGTGCCCTGAGGTTATAAGAAGAGCCGTATAATGTCTTGTGTAAAATAAATGCTTTTTCCATCTTGTATAAACTACGAAGTCGCACCGAGCCATTGATGTTAAAATCTCTTACTTACCACGACATATTAACATCCATTATATGCAAACTGTATATACAAACTTTCTGTTTCTTTGGAGGAGTCATAATCATCAAAACTGTAAGTCATCAAAACTATGATTCACACGCTTGTGAAACATATAGGTGAACCACGATTAGTCGCCTGTTTCTTTCAAGTTAAGGTCACCAGGTCACCGCCACGGACGGGCTGCGGATAAATTTCATATCAAATCATTTATACGCATTTGAGTGGCTGCGAAACTCAAACAATTCTTAATTGTTTTTGGATATAATATCACTGTTTTTCGTAGCTTCAAAATCGGCCAATTGAATATGCCGTCAAAATTAAGCAACTACCTTTTTTGGTTCTCGAGATATGAGCGTCAATTACTTTAATTTATCGATTAACTAATTGAGATATCGTAGACAAAAGTCACATCATTGCCTGATACACGCAACATTACCAACGCTTTCATATGTTGNTGAAGTCACGAATCAGTATATTAATGAAAGACCCCATCTCGCACTGACCTAGAAATTGAGGTGGGCACTTGCAGGTTAGCAGGACACCATTCTCACAGAGTGGTTCACCACCGTTAAAACATGCTGTCAGATCAGTGTCAGTTATACACAGGTTGGTGTCAACATCACTGTCATCAGGGTCACCTGAGGGAGGAAAGTGACGCATATTACAAGAGGGGACCGGCGGGATCGGTTTTGAGATGGTGAGATAAATCGAACCGAAAAAGGAAGATGTGGAAATTCTCTTACCGACAATATTGTAGTCACTGTCATCATTATCGTCATCGTCATCCTTCCCATCATTCACGATGACATCAGGTGTGTCATCATTGTCATCATTGGAGTCATCATCTTTGTCATCGGGGGTGATGTTTTCTTCATCTCTATCGTCAGGAGGAATAATTGGAATCGCTGTTGACTTCGCATCCGTTGGTTTCACTGTTACCACTTCTTTAGTTGTCAGGTCATTATTGCTGTCACCCTTTGCTGTGGTGAGAGCTGTCACCACCTGTGTTGTCAAATCGGTATCATCACCTTTTGAGGGTGTTGTCGCAATATCAGGCACCGTTGTAACAAAGTTATTCGTTGTTGTCACGCCCTCTGTAGTTGCAACATTGACACCATTATCAGATGTTGTGGTGTCAACAACAACCGTTGTAGCATTGTTAACAGGCGGTGTCGTGTGAGTCGAGGGGAAGTATATCTTTGTTGTCAGGTCAGTAGCAGCAGTCTCCCCCGTGACACCACCAGTGTCAGTAACACCACCGGTGTCAACATCTGTTTTGGACGGTGTTGCTTGACGAGTGCTAACGTTATTTGACGGTGTTGTATTTGCGGCCGGTGGCTCGGTACTGGTGTCACCCCCCTCTTCCTCCAACTCTGGGGTGGACATTATCCACTGGGTGGTATAATCCAGCCCATCAGGTGTCGTACCAGGTGTCGACTGTACGATTTGGGTGGTATAGTGGTGTGGCGCGGTGGTACCATCCACTGTTACCAGGTGAGGAGGATCAGATGGTTCGTCAGGGTGGGTGTCACCGTGAGTGATGACATTTGTTGTGCCGATCAGCTGTGTCGTGTGCTGGAAGGGAGGGGGTTAGAGTTCGTGTGTGTGGTTTCGAAACCACCCCTTTTTGGAGCTTCATCTGTGACGTCACTGTTACGTCACGATGTTTAACTGCAATTTATACAGGTTTTGGGGAGTACAAACACGGCAGATTGTCTTGACATGAAGGCCGAAGAGATATCGGTAACGAAAAGTAACTTTTTAATTTTAAATTATACTCGTACTTTTGTTAAAAGCCCCTTTGCTATCACTCATTTGGCTTCTCTGTTACACAGTTATAACATTAACCACTGACATCACCGTTACTATATGTACTTTAGAGGCGTGTTGCGCACGCACAGGACTTATATAGTGTCCTGCGCGCAGGACACTATATTCCATATAGATGTCGACTGCGCAGCAGGAGATGTCTATGTGATTTAGAGTGCGAGGCGAAGCGAAGCTAAGCCGAGTGCTCTAAATTAGTCCTGGCTTGAGCTATAGCCTCTAAAGTATTATAGTAGTCGAACGGAAAAAGGTTTTGAACACGCTTGATTGAAATATGGTTGAAGAAATTGACTTTCTCAAAGTTTGTAAGATGCTATAGCACAGTTATGGGAAAGCAACTTCTAAACAACGCCTGAAAGATGAAATGTGGNGAAAAGTGGCTGTTCCCCGGCTGTTCACAGATGAAGCAGTATGTTTACCTCGTGTCTCCCGCTTGATCGAGGTGCTTCACCATCTTGTTCACGCTTTCCCAACTCTCGTATACCTACAGTTTATGTAGACATCTTTTTTGTGTTTGGGAGCTGTCTTACTAGGGATATCAGAGTTGTAATATACGTTGTAACCCTTCTCCTGCAGCTTCCAGTCAGATCAGCTCCATCTCTTTTGCAAACAAGCTAATACTACATACTGAACCTAAGATGGACTTTTATGCTACTTATCCATGTCATTATAGTCTTATAGCATTAAATAGTGCATCATAACATCATTTTATCATTTCAAAGGCATTCAATCTTTGATGAAGCATGTCGCTTAATCAACTATTTATCGCTTATGTGAAAAAACGGTTTTTCGTCGATAACTCAAAAATCAGAGGTCTGACGGTCTCAGAACATCGATCCACCCGGCATAATATGATGATTGCGGTGAATTTGAACTACTTACTTCATTCCCAACTCCAAACAGAAGCTGAGAAACTGGCTATCGAAGGTCGCAAAAAAGGGCGTGGCCCAAAAACCAATTTCTCCATCGCGACCAGTGCAACCATTTTTTCTGGTGGCTCTAGGGACCTATTGGAGACTATTAGAAGTGGAATCAGCTTGATAACAATTAGTCCGATTTTGACCTTGTTTCTGCAACATATGCCTTGACTAACATGTGCTGTTAACGTCATCAAAAACACAGGTGTTAAAACATTGCTGCATCATAGTGACAAATGCCAAGGGTTTCGTTGTATCCGTACAAAAGTTGCAGGATGTATGTTTTGCACAATGGGTGGCAGAATCATAGTAAAGCCCGGAGAGCGTGTGCGTCTTGCCGTAAATCTGTGTGTGTGTGTGTGCGTGTGTGTGTGTGCGTGTGTTTGTGTATGTGTGTGTGTGTGTACACGGGAAAAAGAGGGGATCCGGAGTGTCAAATTCCTGGCTGGAATGGCAAAAGTCACGGTCGCGAGTATCCGACACTAATTCTGATACATATGGGATGGGAGGGAGATAGGGCAAGGAGGAGGGTGGAATCGGGTCTAACAGCTAACTTCCAATTATCACACATGATAAAATGCTGCTGCGGGGAACCACATTCCACAATACACAAAGTGGTGGGGGTACGGTCAATCAGATAATTTCAGGGACCTGGGACATGCACGCAAAACCTCAAAAAATTGTACCAAAATTTCTAAAATTCTCCGATCCGAAGCACGTATTTTCTATTGATTTCACTAAAAACCAGAAAGTTTCCAATCACCTCTTGAGAGAAGAAGAATCAGAGACAGGAGAAGATGACTGCACGTCATGATTCACAAAACACGGCTGTCAATGAAATCAGTATATTCCACAGGAGAAGAGGCGAGGGGATGAATAATACGAGACGAGGGGACACGTCTGTTCAGGACAGAATAATATGTTAACGTGTCAGGAAATAAATCCGCCAATCTGTCTCGGATGTCGATATCTGGTTTTGAGTATCAGATAGTGATACTTTCCGGATGATATCCTATTAGCGGGATGTATCGATGATTCAAAAATCTAAAAACAGATATGATAAGCCCGGAAATTCATTCTAAACTAGCAATGAACATCAACTCTTCATATCAATATCGAACAAACGAAGCACCAGAAAAAGTGATAAAAAACAACGACATCACCCAGAGTTAACCTCTCTGGACGAAGCTGGAGGTTAGTGCAATTGCCCGAACTTGCAAGTTAAACACATCACGCTGTAGTAGAGGAGAAGTGATCACCGAGTCACGTGACCATTATCCAACACCACGTGACCTCCCCCCCTACGACGTAGATAGGGGAGAATGTTAAACGGAGTGAGGGTTAAACAAGATTCCCGAAAATCTCGGAGCGGAAGAGAGAGAGCCCTTATTTTCTGACGACAGGCCGAGAGCTATATATCATATGCGCGGTATGACAGTCTTGTTGGGAGAGAGGGGAGGGAGGGAGCAGGATATGAGCTCTGTGTGTGTATGACATACAATATCATGATATCATGAACAGATACATGTATCCCCCGTAACTGGCTGTAACCATCCCGGAGGAGAGTGGGAGAGGGAGAGTTAGAAAGAGAGGGAGAGTGGGAGAGGGAGAGTTAGAAAGAGAGGGAGTTAAGAGGAGAAAGAGAGTTAGAAAGAGAGGGAGTTAAGGGGAGAAAGAGAGTTAGAAAGAGAGAGATAGGGAAAGTGAAAAGGGGAAGGGAGGAGGGGGTCAGCGGGAAGCGCCTTTGCGGTAGTCTACTCATCTCTAAATAGGAACATGGGAAATATACTGAGAGATCATGTGTGTGTGTGTGTCTGTATGTGTGTGTGTGTGTGTGTGTGTGTGTGTGTGTGTGNAGTTGTGTTTTGTTGGTGAAGCCCTATACCGGTTATAAGCCGCGGCCAATACCTTTACCCGGTCATCTGATAGAGGCACTGCACGGTTGAGTAGAGGAGGAGCTGGTGGAATACATGATGTTCTGTTTTTAAAACATTCCAATGACAATCGCTATTATAATAAAACTTATTTGACTCGGAAATTTGAAGTCCTCGATGTCGTGCAATATATATATGAAAGTGGCGCCAAGTTTGTCTGAGAAATATAGAGTCGATAACATTAATATATATGGCCATGGTCATGATCGTGACATCGTGGAGCACATTTATATATGCCAGGAATAAAATATGGATCTGAAGAAGAATTCCAACTTTGTCAACTTACTAGACGAAATCATGGTGTTTAAATTATTCATCATGAAATACATATATGCGATGAGACGAGATAAGAAACAGTCCGTTGACAGGGTGACACGACCTTTGAGAGTCGTAGTTACAGTGGGGGTTAAGTGTCTCGTATGTATCATAGCACCCCTGACAACACAAGTATAATATATTGACATTTGGCGGCAATGCTTACTGAACGTATATTCAGGGGGAGAGCAACAAAGAGTGGTGACATTGGCAACGAATATATAGTGATAACGGGAAGTTTTTTCTTTAACACTTTGTTGCAGCAGAGTGTTCCTGCATAAATCAGTCTCGCCAAAAACGACTCTATAAACGTCACACGAGAATTGAGTTCTGCCTCTATTAGGAGACTGTTAAAATTAAATAGGATGCGGCCTTTTTTCTCACTTTTCGAGGCACAATACTCTACTTGAAGACTGTTAAATCGGCATCAAGTAAAAATGAACCACATCAACAGCATAGGATCGGATTTAGTCTGTATACAGGTGAAACCAGACCAGTGCAGGACTTTACCCTTCGTAATAATATCTGGATTAGGATTTTCATCTGGAATTGGATTATTAATTAACTACCCACAAATTCAGATAAGCGTCGGGAGATTGTCTAACTGCGAGTGGATCAGGTGGAATTATGATTTATGAAAGTTATGATCTGAGATTTATCGAGAAATACAAGTGTGTTCCAAAGGACGGCGACAAGTGCGCCGAGCCTTCACTTATGATAACCTGTGGTAAGCAACCTGGCAGGCATCTTGGCATGAAATCTCGGCCAAAGAAGATTATGCTCGACAAAAATAAGAGTTTACATTGTACAAAAATGTCAACAAATTGAGAAGATGATTTGGATATTCTGCATTCTATCGGCAGTTCCATTCGCGTAGCGTATTCAGCAATCAATAATACAATCCTTGCAGGAAATTAATCCAAGGTCTAGGTTTGGCTCGCCGAGCTCAATCAAAGCTCTAAATTCCGGTCCGGGTTATCCACAATGAGCCATCGACCCCAGAAATAAGGAGAAACTAATTCGATACCGATTTGGAAATCGAAAACCCAGACTCGCGGATCAATAATATGTAGAGCTCTGTTATCGATAGGGGTTATACACATTAAAATGTAGCAGTCCGCCTGATCCAGACTCGATGATATGAAGTTCAGTAGGTCCGTGAAAAGATCCAAAACAAAGCATCTGACACTCCACTGGAAGTAGATTCACAGTTTCAATTTACAAAGTGATTCTTCTCAGATAAGTCACGATTACACATCAGTGATGGGAACCAGGCTATGGACGCAGAGAGGAGCATTGCATGATTTCAGAAAAATAGGAGCATGGTTTGAATAAACCCAAGATATCCAATGGATAACAAGATATCTTGGATTCATCCAGACCATGATACTATCCATGATACCTACTTGCTACCGAAAATCATCAAACGATTCTGTTCAAGTCAAAATTCAAGTTGATCTCCGATATTGACGGCCAAGAGAATCATATTAATATTTCTATCAAAAACAGGCTCCTATGAATTTCCGATCCGATCACTGCAATTACAGCTATTCCAGTTTAGTCTAAGTTCCGTCATCGGAGAAACCTTTTATCCTTCCATGCTGTGTTTGTCGGTTTCATTGATATGAGGCATTTATCAACTCGACAACTACATGAGAAAGTTATGCGGTAACACACTAACTTCACTATGACATGATTCTGTCAAAAGTCATACTTTGACGTAGGCATATCATTACCCACGTCATAATCTTGACGACGTGGTGAAATGTCATGCCCTCATGTGTCACGAAAATAAGAAGTCAGTAAAGTATGATGATGATCCTGAAGAATTATATGGTGGGTGTGTGTGTGTTTACTGTTTGTGTGTGTGTGTGTGTTTACTGTTTGTGTGGGTAGGTGTGTGCCTGTGTTATACCAGAACGTAATATCACACGCTCAGGATCAGTTGAAGACGAACCACGCCTTCGGGAGACACTTCTCATATTCAGAGGTAGGAACGCCCACTTTTCCCGCTTTCCCACCCTCTCATACAAACGCGCAGCACATATCCACTCTCTCCCACATGCCCTACACAATTCTCCCAATCTCCCACCATGTGTGTTTCACAACCANTGTGTGTGTGTGTGTGTGTGTGTGTGTGTTTGAGAGTGGTATAACGAATCGGAACTTCCATAGGGAAGCCATGCAAAGCTTCAAGAGAATGGAAAGTGGACAGGATCTTATACGCAACAATGTAACGAGAGATCAGTGTGGGTGTTAGAATTTCACATTGAAAATCGGGATTAGTTCAGGAAATTGAATCTGAATTCTGACAATTATACAAGTGTGATTGGAGTGAATCATGAAATATAGAATTGCTTGCGGAGAGAAAGAGAGCATCATTGTAGCTGATCAACATTGTTGCTCGCAATCTTACCGTCACACACACAAACACACACACACACACACACTCACGTTCGCAAGGATCAGGATCGAGAGGGATACAATCTGTGCACACCCCCTCAAAGTCTGACAAGAGAGGGGGTGCGTTGGAGGGGGAGATGTGCCATCCAGCCCATGAGCACACCACATCAAGTCTTCCAGAGAACTGAGTGAGAGGGGGGTTAGGAGGGGTTTAGACTAGGAGTTAGGATAATGGAGGGGGTTTAGTCTAGCAGTTAGGGAAATAGAGGGGGTTCAGTCTAAGAGTTAAGAAAATAGAGGGGTTCAGTCTAGTAGTTAGGTAAATAGAGGGGGTTCAGTCCAGGAGTTAGGTAAAAAGAGAGGGTTCAGTTTATTAGGATTGATGAGAATTCTCTGTAGGTATTCTAAGATTTTGGGTGATATGTTATAGTCGATAGGTCTGACTCATTCAAGATATGCCGTTTGTATGTTTTCTCTAAGCCTAAAACCTCGCAGCATATCCTCTATTGATGTCAATCGAGGGCACGTGTGAGTTAATAAACCTGTCAAGTGTTAGATCAGGGAACGAGCCTAACGTATTGTCATGGAGAATACAATTAATAATTTTCACTGCGAGTGTGTGATGAGCTATTCTTAGCCAAATGTTAGCAATTACGTAAAAATGAAGTTTAACAAAATGATGACTTTGATGATATCAACGAATTTCACCCAAAAAGTCATTCAGGTCCCATCATGTCATTCCAATAATATTATCGTTCTTGATGACCTTCACATTAATTCCCGAAAACGCAGACTTCTATCCCAGGAACGCCAGATTGTTAAAGATATAACTGGCAACTGGCAACATTTTGCCATGAATACTCGATACTTAATTGTGTCTATAAGCATTCATGTCAACTCGTGTTGAAATGACAATTAAAACCTCGATATTCTTAGGTAGATTGGAAACGGGGGGGGGGGGG
>CAMPET010000128.1:90015-103424 GCA_946803715.1 Beroe ovata
CCCCCCCCCCCCCCCCCCCCCCCCCCCCGCCCAATGTGGTCTTGTTGAGGACATTTTTGAACTTTTCCAGAGCTTCAACCTATTAATCAGCTTCAGATGATCAGTTATCATGTATCAAATCCATGTGTCAGGGAATGAAGGCATATCAGCGCTAGACTTACCCCTTTGTCATTTGAGTTAGACTCTGTGAAATCCTCGGAGATGATAAAACTGACTACCTGTAATTATGACATGTGTCATAACATACACACGTACACACACACACACACACAAAACATAACACATTACATCATCGCATGAAATCAAACCATTGATCCAGGGTCACGTGTTCTCAAGACAGCGACACGTGGATCAAATTTAACAAGATCGTGTTTCGAGGGATGGAACATTATTATAAATCGTGACAGCCGAACCATTATCATACATCGAGGCATATATTACAGAGTTGAGATGAGTGAATTCGAGAACTATTGCATACAGAGGTATCATGACACCTGACGACAGATAATTATAGGCTATAACACCCGATAACACCAGAATCAATATTATCATATCTTGCTAAGTGATAATCCGTGGAAGCCGGAAAAAACAACAAAAAACCCGAAAAAACAACAAAAAACTTAGCCCAAGAATGGTAAATTGGGAAAAGTAGGGTCGGCCTTGTATTTTTGTGCAACAAACCCCCAAACCGTTGACAGCCCCCTTGCACCTACCACTTTTATTGAGTTAGTCAGTGGATCTGAAGCTTGGCACGGCACATATAGATCTATCTTATCCGTGTCTATCTGATCAATGTTCAGTGCTCGCTGAACCTGACTTTCGTAGCGATGCCTGCCGAGATTGTGATGTCAAGGGGGAGAGCTGGTCATATTAAGCAGGTTCTATAGTAAGTAGTAACACCGTGTTACCATGGTGATTCCCTCCGCAAAATGATACAAAGACAGGGGGATTGTTACTGATGTCTCGGTCTTAGCAGCGCGCATTGGTTGTCGAACTTGTCCTCTTGCACAGGGTCAATAAAACTAGACAATAGTATACACGTCACTAGAGTGATCTGCCTGTCACAGTCGGATTAACCTATCACCGGTTAGAGAAGACACAGGGTGGATCAATCCCATTATATCACTTTAAACATGTGCTGATTGGGCCGTGTATTCAACCAGATACAGAGGTGTGTTATATGAGACAAGATGCTTTGCAAAGTTGAATATAGTGCTTTGCAAAGTTATAATATAGTGCTTTGCAAAGTTAACGTGATCCGTTGCAAAGTTATTACAACTACATAGTGCTTTGCAAAGTTATCATGATCCGTTGCAAAGTTATTACAACTACAAAGTGCTCTGCATGATTCACTCTATTTTGATAGGACAAGAAGGATGGTGTAACAACATGCGACATGGTTTAGGGAAAAGTTAAACACATACTGCAGCAAGTGTCATGTGTTAAACCCACTACATGTCAGCGCTGTGCCTAGCACCGGATTTGTGACCTATACGTTGACGATAGCAATTATATCCACAGCAAGCATCCAAGGCTTCCCATATAGATTTGCGTTGGATTATAACATTTGGAAATGCCAGCTCTTTTTAAATTACAGATCTGATACCTGTATAATTGATCGTTAATTGTCCAACTCCAGAAATAGATAGAATCCGTATGAAAGCGCGGCAGGAAAATAGGGACATTTTTGTTTGGAGATTAAAGGTAGGTACCTATGACAATTGCTTTCAAAACCATGCACAGCACAGATTGTTCCTCAACAACTTGGGACAGAAGCAAGTTTTTGTCCCCTGTTCAAAGCAGATATTATGATCTAATATTATGATCTGTGCAGGGTGCAGCGCTTCACTAATTAACCTCAACTTCACTGTCCAAATAAAAACTGCAAGATTCGTCCTCGGATAAGGTCCACTGACACCGAGGCTATTGCAGTATTGCAGAGTTTTCGCAGTACGTGGAGTAGGTATAATTACCGTAATTAGAGACAACCTGACATCTAGACATATCACATAAGGGCATATATCACGTGGTGAAAATTCTTGAAAAATGTCCCCCTTACCTTCTCCTAATCATCAAGATATGAAATTCTGCGGCTCTTATCAAGATCCTCAGTATGTCGGGATACCTTTTCAGTGCAGTGAGATATCTCTCGACAAGATACTTTGCCTTACCAAAATTTCAAAATTTGATATCCACAGCCCCATGGTATGGGAAAAACACGTACGATTTTTCATGTACTATCACCCTTACTTTTTTTTTAATCACTATATGACCGGCTACCGCTAAGTCACATCGCCAATGAACAGGATGACAATCAGTCAAATTGATCCATTGTCAGCATTCCTGCGTCATAGTCATGCAGTGGTGTCAGCGAACTGTGACGGAAAGGTACCAATTCGTCACAGAGGCCTGTTCTGACGAACTGGTGTCAACGGATTCCTACGTCATAGTGGTGTCAGCGAACTGTGATGAATGGGTACCTATGCGTTTTGAAGTAACCTAATACTCCAAAGTATACCAATCTTATCATCAATCAATCAATCAATCAATCAATGTAAAACCTGATAAGTCCTGATTTGTCGTGGCGATAATATTTAGTTTGTTGCTATTTAGTTATCCCCTCTCAGGACGTGTCTTCAAAATGTACCAATAGTTCTCATGGAATATAATAAGGTCGAAATCAAACACGCACCTGATAAAAAGTCTGATAGATCTGTCCAAAGTATCCTCGTCACAGAACGCACTAGATAATCCAATGAGGGAGAGAGTGGTCAGAGCAGCTGTCAGGCATGAAGAGCGTACCGACATGCTGAAATATTGTGGAGGAAGTGTATTCTATGAGACAGAATTTTGATTTGAAACTAGGGGACAAACTAACGATAACGTTTTGGCAGTTTGCGAGGTCAACAGGCAGATTCCGAGTCTATATCGAATAGGAACATATAGCTTGCGCGCATGTATTGCTGTAGTACGTGGAGAACTTTTTTACAAAAAAGTAGATGATAAACTTTTGTGGGTTCCAATAAACATGCACTCCAAGTAGGAGCAACAAATTCGTATAGACATCGAAAAGCTGAGATAGCGTTGAACTGTTTTAAACTACAGTATTTGTCTCTGATGCTATACCAACAATATTCGACTGCTGCATGTGGCCTAGGAACAATAAAGCGTCAGCCTAACTTTAGAGCTAGACTTTTACATATCATATTAACACTTCTTAGGAAGAGTCATCCTACTAACAGCCCTGTGTTTTTGTTGGAACTATAATATAAGTCACATGAGCTAAGTTTGACGACTCAACAGAATTTCTAGGGTTTCTCTACAATAATCGTTCTATAGTGCTCTCTCTCTCAACAGCTGTAGTAATAGTATGGATCGTGAGGTGGATCGTGAATCCTCGTCTGAAAAGAACAAGAACAAGAACAAGAAAGAGAGTAGTGAATATGAGCTGCGCGTCACGGAATTCCTCAAATTCACCCAAGGGGAAGAAGAGCCCTCCCTGGCACTGGGAGGTATGAACATTGTTCATGCGGATTTTTACAATGAATTCTCTGATTTGTGTGATTTGGAGGAGCTTGAATGAAGAACAATTAGTTCTTTGGGATTGGGGTATTTTGCAGATATTTGGGATTGTTATAGTGTCATGAACTGTATATCTGAGCGAATATTTCTATCGTCTTTATACTGCTTCATTTCATAGTATCGATCATGCCAGATGCCATATTATTCCAAAGAACTGTCTGCAGAGCGAGTGCAAAAAGAAATGACAGAAATAGAATTTCGAACGACACCCGCTATATCTCGATTCTCGGGGTAGCAATATAAATCAAGGAAACATTCCACTATCCACAGTCAGCTCAAATAGACCTCGCGAACAGTATGAAAAACGTATGCATGCATTTGCAGGTATATCGCTAGATTACTGCAGAGTTTCCAAATCATATCAACACTTGGTCGGTTATAGTGCCGGCTATACGCGCACTCTATCTGGCACTACTTCACACTGACTGTAGCACATCCTAGGGCCGTGTTGGCGAGGTTTAGTTAGCCACGTGCATTGCAAGGAATAAGGTTTTTGCAGCTCAACAAGAGAATAGTTGATTGAGTGCTAAGAACGTCCTCCATGTAGTTACTTCCCAAGTTGAGTATTGTTGTGTAGTAGCAACATACTCAAGTCTGTAAGTGCTAAGTTTACGCGGCTGAGAATATATCATGCAATATGGCATATGGAAACGGCCATGACAAATCGAACGTCGAAGGACAACAGGGGGGATAATTCTGAATTACTATGTTTCTTTTATGACTCATGGAACACAACATGTGCAATGTGACGCACGATACACATACATATTCCGGAATTCCACCCGTCCTGCTACCGACAATTACATAATTCCAATGAAACCTTGACAGACTTCGGAAACCGCTTGGAAGTGTGCCAAAATTGCACCAGAACTCTTCGCCTCGCAAAGAATTCCTACGAGTTCGAACAAAGAAATGTAACAGAATGAACGGCAACTATAGAGATTGACTTGTCTTGACATTGACACAAGAGGAGAGAGGGGTTACGTTATTCTTTTTCCTCTATCGGGAAAATGTTGTGGAATGACTGTCGCAGATACTTATTGATGTCGTGACATTTTTGTGGGAGCAATTATGAAATGTGGGAGCTACGCGATGACAGATATAATTGGAAAACTTGAGGGAAAATTCTAGAATGATTCGGATCACAAAATCTAGGGACAGCTGGGGGGTTGCGATGGAGGATAGTCAGCCATGTGTGGTTATCGATAGTAAGACTAGGCTTTCCGGAACAGCTTCAACACTGAACAATCAAGAAACTGACAAAAGAAGCCAATATCCAATAAAGATGCGTGCACATACAACTCGCCATCATACAAAGATCGGGGGATTGTATAGTTTAAATTGGGTGTAACACGTCTCACAACCTATAAGAACTACAACAGTGTGTATGTGTGATGAGAGTCACGTGACTGATTACACTCTGCAATCTCAGAGAAAGAGAGTGCTGACATGCCCCCCCCCTCCTCGGACATTTCAACACGGCAATGAGAGGTGTATGATACGCCCAGGACAGTATTGACTGAACCCCATTTATCAAATCAAAGTCATGTTCATTTAAAATTCAATTTGAATGCAATGACAGGCAAGACCCGAGGAAGCTAGAAAAGAGAGCCAAAAGCAAAGAGAAGGGATAAAATGCTGTGAAGGTTGATTCATGGCCTTGTGTATTAATGGGACAAAAAAGCGACCTGACTCCGCATGCCCCCAAGGAAGGGTTGGGACCTGACCCTGCATGCCCCCGAGGAAGGGTTGGGACCTGACCCCGCATGCCCCCAAGGAAGGGTTGGGGGTGTCTACTTTACTGAGATATCAGGAGGTGGGTCCAAAACATATGCGATAATACAAGGTGTCCACCATCAGCTATACCGTCAAGAGTTGTNATCTCAGAGAAAGAGAGTGCTGACATGCCCCCCTCCTCGGACATTTCAACACGGCAATGAAAGGTGTATGATACGCCCAGGACAGTATTGACTGAACCATTTATCAAATCTTCATCATGTCATTTAAAATTCAATTTGAATGCAATGACAGGCAAGACTCGAGGAAGCTAGAAAAGAGAGCCAAAAGCAGAAAGAAGGGATAAAATGCTGTGAAGGTTGATTCATGACCTTGTATATAAATGGGATAAAAGTGCGACCTGACTCCACATGCTCCCAAGGAAGGGTTGGGACCAGGGGACCTGACCCCTAAAGGAAGGGTTGGGGGTGTTAACTTTACTGAGATATCAGGAGGTGGGTCCAAAACATATGCGATAACATAAGGTGTCCACCATCAGCTATACCGTCAAGAGTTGTGATATATAACAGTTAATTATCATTTCGACAGTCTCCGGCGGCAAATTTTAAAACAAACTTTAACATATTTTGCACGGATTGTTGGTATATTATCGGAAATGATATAGCACGTTTGTTGTTGCGATGTTCCAGTGCTCCAGACTATAGTTTGGGGAACGTCTAAACTGGGGAACTGGGTTTAGTTTGGGGAAAGTCTAAACTGGGGAACTATTTCTCTTAGTTCATTTTTTTAGTTCAGTTTCGTACCTACCCGGAGCTCACGAAACAGGATACTTTTTCTCCGAGTTTTCATATTGGAACCCACGTATCTCATTCTCTCGAAGAATCTGCTACACGCCATGGTCATCTGACCGAGGATGGCATATTTCCCAGTTTGAGGCAGACAGGAGGGATGAACACCCTAACCCCGGCTGGGCTAAGGGCAGCGGGCAGATCATGAAAAGGGAGCCGAGATCATCTCTTTTACAGCTTCATGTATCGAACAAAAACATAGGCGTGTGTGTGTGCAACGTATATATTGCGGAAACGACGAGAAAAACTACTACCTATGTTTACAGAACATCAAAGTTTCAGTCTGAAATAATGAGACCGCCTCTTCTGAAGTCTGAGAGAAAACATGGTTTATATCATATAGACAGCTCCAATTATACAAACTTGACACGGATCAAAGAACAGAGGGGAACAATGCGTGTGTACTGTGTGTGTGTGAGGAAAATTTCCAAAAAATCATCTCCGCGAGAGACTAAATAAGGTGTTGTCAAAGTTTGTCGAGAAGGGAATATTTAGAATGTGAGCCGTGATAAAACGGTCCCCTGACCGTTTGCGTGTGTGTGTGTGTGTCATGTGTGTGAGTGTGTGTGAGTGAGGGAGTGAGTGAGTGTGTGTGTGTGAGTGTGTGTGTGTGTTTGTGTGTTNTGTGTGTGTGCGTGTGAGTGTCAAATTATACAGATCACATGATCATCAGATATATATCCTGCAAACCCTTCTCCAATGTGAGAGGTGAAACCCACCAAATGTATAACTATATGGCAGTTTCCATGGTAACCAATCCAAGAGCTGGACCCCTATCACGTGTTAGTGCTACGTATAACTAAACGGTGCACCAATTTAAGGTCACGTGATCAGAAAGCATCAGGTAATGTAGGTATGATTAGGAGGTGGTCAGCGTCGTATTTAGATGTAATAGGTTCAGGTTGGTTCGAAACCTAGCGTCCGACTCATGATACGAAGACTGTCGACAAAACATCGAGATTTGATCTCGTCGTAGGAGCTCACAACGCATGACAAACACGTGACGCAACATGGTCTCCAATGTGAATGTGACCTGTCACGCTGTCATAGAAACCGGTTTGATTTCCTGGCATTGGCAACACGGCCAATTAATATCATTACCATATTATCTATGATAACAGAGAAACATTTATTAAATTTAATATGCAATCGTGCCTAGCGACATCTTAAACTTCTCATGCGCGGGGTATGCGTCCAACTCCATATGGAATTGCCAACTACTATAACTCTTGCCTGAATTAAGTGGTTAAAGTTGAGTAATTTTTTACATACTCAGAGCCGGAACCCCACAAATCGGAAATGGAGAACTGCAAACTGCGCGCTTTTAGTTTTACCTCAAATTGTGGAGGTATGATAATGAATACTTAAATTTGGCCTTTTGGAGGCTTTCCAGCCTCCTAAGGCCACTTACCATGTCCATTGATTAGTAATAATTGGTTCTTTATCTTAGTTGCTCATATTATGAGAGTGCGGCGGCATCTTCAGTTAATCAGTTGATGAGAACCTGAACACAGCATCAGGTTCGTGGTGTATTTGTGAATACAGGGCACGTCTTGCTACTTGCACTATAAATAGCAGTAATGCAGTAGTCGCCAGTCGGTTAGCGACAATGACATTGCCAGCTATGAGCTGGTCCTCCACATTGGTAGCCGTAGAGCTGCTATGCCATGGCGCAGAGATCGTCGAAGTTGAAGAGAAGAACATCGGGTGACCATGGTGCTGTGGAGGAGTTAGATTTAGAGGAAATCTGAGCTTTTATCAAAACTTCAAGAGATTATAGAATGACCATGACTTAACAATGACGTGTTCAATTTAACCCATCAGCATGACATGAAGTTTCATGGTTTTTAGGAATAGGTCAAATGATAAATTAGATTTAAAACAGAGGACGCCAAAGTGAAAGACAACGGGCATGAATTTAAGGTCAAAAAGGGTATCGAATCATTATACATCGTAAATCGTCATGACATTTGCAAACGCCTACTTTTGTACTTGGAATGATAATCGGGATTATGAAGAAAACTTACTTGATATCAAACGCTAAACGGTATCAAAATATAAACTTAAACGAACAAATCAACACTTAATTTAATTCTACTTCGACAGACAGTGTGAATCAGTGATGCGTTTGACGTCTACGTTGCGAGTGATACACCAATCGATTCGTCAATGCTGAATAAATTTGTGAAAATTCCAATGAATTCGTGATCGATAAATATTTGGCACTGAACTGCGTGAATTACGCATCCAAAGTCATCCATGATCTGAGAACTAGAAGTAAGAATATCCGATCTTCGTCCAAAATGCACATCTCTGTTTATGGTCCGGTAGATTATTATAAGTCTCAGGGTTACTGTCGATGTTCGATGGTGAAAATAGATGATGAGGAGAAAGGAACAGATCATCATGATCATCCTAACTATCATCACAACTGATGTATCATCACAACTGATGAGCAAGTCACTTTATTATACTGAAAATTCGTGTCTTTATAATTATTGTTCAGGAAGATCCGAGTGATGCAGTATCGTAATTGGAGTTATTGGACGACACGATGATGTTGGAGATGGCGTCGGTCCAGGAAGTCAGTTCATCCTCGCTAGACGCCTAGGGAGGAGGAGAGGGGGGTCAGTGATGAGAGACAGGGCGGTGCCACGAATATTGCAATAAGATGATAAAACAATCGTTCATCGGATACGATACTTTGGGGTTCAATCATCATCAGCAGTTACGAACCGTTACATAGTAGGTCCTATGTTTCGTTATGATCTCGAAGAGGAATTTCTTATCGGGATACCTATCTGATCTTCTTACAAGGTTTACGTCTGATAGGCATATTCTCCCTGAATTGGGGTACAATTAAAATCAATTGTTAATTCCCTCAATACCATTTTTCCCCCTGTGATTGAGTATATTTTGTTCTTAGAGAGCTTGGAGCGCTTCTAGAGTAGTTAGAGGTGTTGGAGTACTACTCTCAGAGTAGTTAAAGGTGTTAGTACTACTCTTAGAGTAGTTAGAGGTGTGAGTACTATCTAGAGGGCTAGATTATTCTCACCCTTCTCACATGTGTCTTCATCATCACGGTATATGATCACTGATCGGGAGAGAGTGAACCAACGTCGCCTCCAGCTCTTAATTTTGTGACCTGGAGAAGAACTGTGATGGAAAAACACGGACTGAATATGGCATCGGAATACAAAGTGTCATTTCAATGCATCATACCTTGTTTGATAAGGTATCCTTCTCGAAGTATGGGAGAATTCTGTCCTTCGCTCCCAGACTCAGATATATCCGTGTCAACTGACGGCCGGTTTGAGAACGGCTGAAAAAGTAAACAGTTGTTGTATTCTAGTAACTCCGATCAGTCAGAGAAAGTGTCGGTACTACAATGTAGGAACTTGGGAAATCATTTAACGTAAATACCCACATTGATTCGAGCATCCCACATATAAATCTCCTACAAAGATCAAACAACAAAAGAAAATGGGCTTGAATTTTCATGCGAAAATCCTTCATCAAACAATTTATCGACAGAGACGTAACATTCGTCAAAGGACCGACGAGGCAGGCACTGAGATTCGCTTGAGAGAAGCACTGAAGATCATCCCCGATGAGATTCATTGCCCAAACACGATCAAGAACATGGACCCTAACACTGATCACTGGTAGCTGAACATCTAGCACGGAGAATACACACGGTTACATGCAGCGGGCACTTACATAGAAGTTCGACAAACTGAACGAATAACGGTTGTTTCTCGCGAGGGTATCCTCGCCCCGCAGTGAACGAGGACTTGGATGCTTGCGGGGGGCCTGCAACTTGCCCCCGCCATCCACCTTCAGTTTCACATCGTCCGAGGACAGGGACCGGGGGATGGGCGGGGTCAATTTTTTCCTAATTCCCAGTCGCTGACGATGTTGTCAGTTTTACGGGTCACGTAAGAAGGTGACAGTTGGACGAATTGAAATTATTATGATAATCACACACGGAGGACTTACGTCAGCATTCATGATGAGGATTGTGTTTGTCTGTTTCTCAGACGGTCTGGCGATGTGAGTTCCACCGATGATTTCAGTCACCATGGCTGAAAACATGACAGAGTTAAGATCTGAATTACATAGGGAAGATAGATTCAAACATAACCGAAACTGGTATTGACCTGGTTTATGAGGAACGGGTCCAGATTCGGTGGTTGACAAACTTGATCCTTTCGATGTGTTGGAGTTGGAGGATTGAAGTCTGTCTCTGTTAGAGTGGTCCTCCAGTCTCTTCCTCCTAGTTTTAGGCAACTGAAATATCCAAGGTGTTGTCAACTGATGCTGTCAACAGATGTGCTATCAACGAAATCTGTGTCAGTGAGTAGGAAGTGGTGTCAAAGTTGTGCTATGGTGTCAGTTAAAATGATGTCAGCAAGGGAATAGAGTAGTCAGTCAACTCACAGTTGCATTTTTGATGTGGTGGATCCACTCCTCTGATACTTGTTGAGAGCGAGTCCTAAACTCATGCGACTCTTCGGGGTCATTGACAAAGAAAACACTGTAACCCCCAGCGGTCCACTCTGATTTGGGGTCCAACTTCACCTGTCAAAATGATGTCACATCCCTGGATCAGTCAATACATGGTAGATGTCAGTTCAAACGAAATAAATACTATAGAAGCGGGAAAAAGGTATAAATCCACATTACGCGCGCTATGAACACTCGTGAACCAAATGATGAATCTCAAAGTTTGATGCTTCGCGCGTTACGCAAACATTTGCGCGCGTGATGCAAATATTGTGACTCGTGGAATGTGACATTCTGGAATAGTTCGCTTGTGAACAGTAGGAAGCGGAATTATTGATACTAGCCAGAATAATCTGGCCGGATTCAGGGAAATGAGTTGATTGAGAATCAAAGCAGTATTACGAGAATCATAATAACAGGCGGAGAGAACTTACATTCACAATTCTTGAAACCTCAAGCTGGCCAAGGAAAATCTTCTCATTCATCTGAAATGCGAAGCGCGTGAACTCCATATAGTATTTCCATTTCATAAGCTAATGAAACAAACCTGCTCCCCCTTGTAGATGAACTCGATGACAATGAGACATTGTCATTAGACAATTGAGACACTGCCCTTGACGATATTCAATATTGACTAGGAGTTGACTAGGAATTGACTAACCTCTGTGGTAAGATGCCACCTAATACACCGATCTGTAAGTCGGATGAAGAATCGCCGCCATGCTCTCCCTCGAGCGGTGCTGGCCAACTTCTCCAACTCACCACAGTAGAGCAACTCCTCTTCCATTCACATTGCCGGATAGACAACACTGTACATTCTAAACAGTGGTGGGGATCGGTCAGTACTAGACTGTGTATATTGTACATTGTACATTGTATACACTCAGTTTTTTTTATAAGAAACTTATCAAAATCCTAGGCTAGAGGTTTCTTATTTTTCCGCGATTTTGAGCCTACAAGTTTCTTAACAGTTTCTTATTTCTGTATCCTATAGCAATTTTCGAAACTTACTTGAGCCAGCATAGTTGTACTAAATTTAGTAGTCTATACCATCGATGTTCTCAAAATTCCGATCAGAAGTGGAAGATGTGTGGTATACGGATGAAAGTGAAGGGGCGGGGGTCTGGGGGCGCAGCCCCCAGGAGCCAGACGTTTTCTGTTGATAGAATTATCGTTGTACTAGGATTCTCTACACAAATTTGAGAATTTCAGGCTCAAAGTTTCTTAGTTTCTTAATTGTAGATCAACGGAGTTTCTTAATTTTTCCAGGATCCTAGGCTAAGTTTCTTAAATTTTCAGAAATCCTAGGCTCAGTTTCTTATAGAGAGTTTCTTATAGAAAAAACTGAGTGTATTGTACAATGTATAGTAATTGAAATGTGTGACATGTCACTGTACATTCTAAACAGTGATGGACATCGGTCAGTACTAGACTGTGTATATACAGACCGCTCTGTCACAGAAGTTGATAGCCTATAATCACATTGTACAGTTTGATAGAGATGTGTTAGTACTGTTGATTTTACAGTGACATGTCACTGTATATTCTACAGTGATAGAGATGGGCAAGTACTGTTCACTGTGCAGTGGAAAGTCAAATGATCACTGTACAGTGATAGCAATGATACTGACAATGTACATACTGGGTTAGATTCAGGAAAGTAATGAGTGACTTCATTGTTTCATTCCAAGAGTTTTTCGGGGAGTGTGAATCAAACATGCTGCTTTCCTACGTAAGCACTGTTGAATCAGACAACTGAACTACTAACGAATGCAGTTACCTCGGATAACATACAGACAGTCAACTATTTACACTAACTCAGAATAGAATCTAAAGTTTAGCACGTATGAGTGCAATATGAATGGAGAGTCATCTCACACATACGGCTTACTAAATGTGGGTTGTGGGGAAATGACAAACTGCCGTGACTTAGTGTTGATCAGACTCATGACGGAGAAACATGGAAATTTGAAACGCATAACTATAAATATATGACAATAGCTATTAAATCATACCATACACTGGGTGTAAAAATCGAAGTTCAATTCCCTCCCTCCCCCCACACAAACCAACCACGTACAATGATAATAATGAAATCTTAATTCAAGCGATGTTATTAAAACAACAAAGATGGAGCTGCACAAATAGCAGAAACCGTAGCTACGTAAGCACATATAAGCGGAACTGAATACTGCAACACTATACATACCAGCACGAACACACACACACACACACGCTCGATCAGTCGGTAACTTGACACTGATAATTGCCAGTATGTGTGTATGTGTCTGCGTGTGTTTGTATAAAGCGGGGGCTGTGTGTGTGTGTGTGTGTGTTGGTGTGTTAGTGTCTGTGTGTTTGTGTGTGTGTTGGTGTGTAAGTGTCTGTGTGTGCGGTTAAAAAGTATTTGATAAAAACAGTTTAAGGGTTTTCAACGCCAAACTGAGTGGAAAGCGGCAGGTTAATGGCCACATATCACGATACACTCAATGCTGGGGAGTAGGTTTACTAGGTTTTATAAAACTCGCGGTGCAAATGCTGACAAAATGCACGCATGAAATGGTTGGTGATGGATTTCACGTGTGGAATGACGTGCTACACGCTGACAAATCAAACAGTGGACGAAGATAAATTGGGACAGATATCGGTTACGTTACAGTGGCAAATTTATACAGACACATTTCAACACATACAACGTCACACGCACACACACACTCACACAGTACACAATCACAC
>CAMPET010000128.1:113245-126501 GCA_946803715.1 Beroe ovata
ACACACACACACACACACACACACTAACAGAGATGCAATTTACTCAATACCCCATTTCAGAGACAAGCCACACATAGACAAACTTCCTCTTGTAACGAACGTATTGTCCGCTTACATACGAATTCACGGTTCACAAAACACGAGTCATATTATTTTGAGAACATACCCTCATAGCCTCATTTCCCCACGGCTCCAACATTCCGTCGTTCAGTTCAAACAGCTCGCCTGACATCATCTGAACAACGACAGTCCCGGATTCAGGGTGTCGGATCATGTTAGCAACGGCGGAGTTCTCCTCCAGAGTCATGCAGGACGCCACAAACACTTCCTTGTCGGATAACTCCAACTTGGGAGGGGGGATGAGGGGTTATCATAATGAGTCAGTGTTTTCACCGGGGTGTTGAATCGTGATAGCAAAGCAAAAGTGGTGTCAATCAGTGAAGATACTACATACTGGTGTTTAGCTAAATGTGATGCCAATGAGAGACTGGTGTCAAGCGGAAAGTGGTGTCAACGAGACACTGGTGTCAAGAGGAAAGTGGTGTCAGTGCCTCACTCACCGTCAGAATGGAGTCCACATCATTGACCAGGGTGACACAGTATGCCTTCGTGGGAGACAGCATGATTGTGTGCCTCAGTTCAGCGTAACTCTCCAAATGGAATTCTGTCTCGAGCGAGTACACCTCATCAGGACTTATTTCTCCAGGAGGTGTGTATGACACGTTGTTGAACCGCTGGAACGTCCTGAAAACGATGTAATCTTCGGGAATTTTGTAAACAGTTTGTCAAAAAACTGACTAATCATAAATGTGCACTACAATTTGGTTGTCATTTCCTGAGAGTACTCATTCGACACATGAATAGGAAGTAACCTGTCGTTACAAATAACCCAGGAATCGTCACCGTGACAGGTGACGGAGTTGCAGGCTGGACTTGACACCTCATCACCAATACCGCTGTGCGAACTGCTTGCGGAGACCGTAACGAGTTGAGAGTATGACATTGGGGGAGGTATGCACATCGTGCTCATTGGCGTCGTGTTCACCTGGGGTGTCAAGATGGTGTCACGAATAAGATGTCGTTCATTTGGAGAATGAAATCTGACCCTGTTTTCAATAAGATAGCGTGAGGGCTGATGTGCAAGAATAAAGACCCGACATTGGAACAGTTGCTGACTCATGGCAAATGGCAACAATAATTATCAATCATTTAGAAGTTCATTATCCAATAATGATCAACATAAAAATCAGGTCAATAGCAGTTACACTCTTTGGCAACACTGTTACATGTGATCTGACAAGTGCGACTTACCTGATTACTATTAATGACAAGAGTGGTAGAGTTTGAACAAGTCAGAACTTTATCTGTCAGTTGATAGCATATGTATCTGAAATCGTCAATGTAATGAGATAAAACAAAACATCTCTACTTTACTTAACTTTACTTAACTTTACTTAACTTTACTTAACTTTACTTAACTTTACAATGAAATTCAAAGGCGAGTTTGAGAGGATCACTTACATGTCGCTCAGAGCAAGGTGAAATCTGTTCTCATCCAGAGGGTCCCACATGAATGTAATACTCGAGCTGTCGTATTTGTAATGCTGCTTGAGCTGATCAGTGGTGTGTCAATGATGAGTTGTGGTGTGTCAATGATGAGAAGTGGTGTCAATGTCATAGGTTGTGTCAAGGAAAGAGTATCGGTGGTAACGAACCTGCCAAGTGTAATTAGAACTGGTGTACAACATGACGTGACACTGCTTTTCTCCCTCATATACCACAGCCAGAATGTTACTGCTACAGTTCCACGATGTGTTACTGACTGCTGTGTTAGGAGCGCTGAATGTTAGTGGAAACTCTCCGTGACGAAGTCCATTTCGTTCCATGAAAACCACCTGGCAATGATTAGATAGAGCAATTTCTGTGTTGTAGATGCAGGCAAAATAGTACTGAAGTTTGTTCTGTACAAGCGTGCTAAAGCGTTTTAAAGCGTTTTAAAGCATGCTTTCTCAGGTGATTAACCCAAGCCAAATCGAAAACACCTTGCAATGACAGCAAAGCACGAAAAGCTGCGATAAGGCAAGCTCATTATTGCACCCCACCTGATGTTTGTCATTGTGGTAAGCTGTACTGGTTATGAGATTCCCACTGGGTCTCCAAGAGAGCGAGTCCTCAAGTCCAGGTGAGGGTTCATTAGTGGACACGTGAACCCCTTCCCTTGTCCACATTCTGATTACTCTGTTCAGAGCTATGGTTATCTAAAGTGTGTTTTGAAGTGCTGAGAAGATGTCGCGCTGCATGATATAATATATTACCTGTATTCATTCCCGTCTCTCTGATCAACTGTAGAAACTGCAAAGTATTGCCCATCACCTCTCCAGCTTATTCTGGTTTCTAGTGTATCTGATGTGGAGACTGGAGTTGGGGTAGAGAACACCGGTTGTTTGGACGCTGATTTCCCTTCACTGCCGTGGAACTGAGTCTCTTTGCTTCCCCAACCCACCTGTAACAACCAGTTAGTCTGTACAGTGCTCTATAGGCATATAGGATGTATATTGCATAATGTATACACTTATCATAAGTGTTATGTTCATTGTATACAATGCATATTTTCCCTTTATTGTACAGGATACGTGGAATTGTTGTGAGTATCTGAACAATAAATAATTGTCCCATTTCCCTGATCATCCATGTTCATAATATACTATCACACCAATATTATGACACCAATAAGATTGGTTGGAACAGTCATATATTTTGTTAAGATACGGGCAGAGATAGCCCTTGAATATGGAACTTGAGTAGATGATAGATATCGAATATCAAGGAATAGTCCTTACACACAAACACAGCACCTAAGAATCTACAAAATATGAATACCTGGGTTTGATGTTCTGCTCCAAAATCTTCTGGTTTTGCATTGACACTTTTAATACAATCAAATTCTTCTGACATCAACATAAGATTACCTGGAGTTATTAAATATTGACCACAAGACTATCAAATGAAGAATCCACTTTAAAAATGTGCAATTTACAAGTTTGATAGTGAATTTCAATACCTGCTTCAGTGACAATGACACAGATTCCATCATCAGGTGCCCATTCTGCACATGATACACCTTCATCAATCACAGCAACCTGGAAAAACCAATCAGATTTACAAACTGAAGGGTAACAAAGGACGTATATTCACGAAATATTAATTGTTCACAGAATATTTATAAACTTCTTCAAGTGTTGTGTTCGATGGATGGAATAAGGCAAGTGTAGTTGCATTCATAACAAGGAAAAGAGCCCTATGGGAAGGTAGCCAATGAATATCTGATATTTTTGCTTCCACATCATCCAAAACATGGTGCAATGCAACCTGAAAGATTTTAGCATTGAATGAAACATGAAAAATAGATCAAGTAATTAAGGATTTAATAGCAAAAGAACACATCACCTCTTTGTTTTCAATATTGATGTTAACTATCTCATTGTTATAACTGCCATAAAGAGTATTGAAATCTGGATCAACTGAAAGGTAGTCAAGTGCAGTGTTGGTCCTCACCACTCTTTGACACTGGCATATCAAACTCCTCATATTTCACACCAGCTAAGAATTGATCATTATATTTTTCAAAAATTCAAAAGAGGGGTACACTAAATACTGAGGATCAACGTTTTATTATACCAATTTGAAATTGCAAGGATGGATCTATCAATAAAAGTGACCCGAAAAATAAAGGAAGGATGCAGCAGTAATAAAAGAGAATTGAATCCAATTGAATAATTTGAACAAGGACATAATACAAGAAATCTGCAGCATCAAAAAGGCCACAGATGCAGAACCGAGGGCATTGTTAAGTGCATGAGTATTGAGCAGCACAAATTGTAAGTTAGCTTTCTACCCTTGCTAGGAGTAAGTTATAAAACATGTTCCCTTGTACCAAAACAATAATAATACCAAAATTGTCACTGAATTACCTTGTAGGATTTCACCTTACCTTGGAATTTATCCAACAATAAACTAACAATCACAAGCTGTACCCCATGAATTGCTTCCTTGAATATCAGCGACATAGAAATCAGAAAAGCTGGACTGACAGAACTACAGTTAGCTTAACATGTGAAAATTGAAATTTTAAAATGAGCATGCTTCTGCTTCAAATTGTTTGCTACCCAATTTGTAGCATTTTTTCCTACCGTCAGCGCCGCACAATAGTAATTCCCCCAGGGACAGAATCACGCCAGCGACGGCATGGTAATTCCACAAACATATAAAGGAGATTGAATAACCGCAGTAAACAATGCACAGACAAGCAAGTTATAGTTTTGCTAGGCCAACTGGCAAGTCAGCTATATCTTTCAATCTCATTCGGATGGGCTTTCAGGGGATTATCGTCAAAGCACACTCTGAAGGGTTTATTGGATATTTTTCATCTTTGAAGAATTCGTAATTTTACAACCAAGTTGACTGAGTGTTTTTGGACACTTTGCCACATCTTTGTACTCTACATTGCCCATGCTATGTTAGGTTTCAACTGCCAAAATGGAATAAGTAAATTGACTTTGGTTGTAGTCACTAGTCAAGCTGACGCTCGCACAATGAGATTCTTGACCATTGACAGGGCTACCATTGTCAGATTTTATCTGACCTCTATCTCTCGCTTGCCTGGCTACGCGACGCGGTGAGCACGAAACCCCTAAACCAGGGTTTATCATCGACAAGCAATTTCTCGCGCGCGCGCGAGCTAAACACAAGCAGAGGTCAAATGAAATCTTATCGATTGATGATAAACCCTGTGTGCACACGTTGCGCGCCCTGTTCTACTCAGTGAAATGAAAAGTCTTAGAAAGGAGACGCGCAGCGCGCGCGGAGAATTTGGGTCACGCAGCGCGGGAACATAAACCCTGTCGAGAATTTCGTTTGGCTCGTGCTATTCTGCCTCGTTTGAATCCGCGCACGACGGTACTTGCGACGCGCCTGCCAGCTTTTATGCTAACCTAACTTTAACCCTAACCTTAACGGTTAGGGTTAGGGTACTAGCTGCTATTTCGTTTTGCGCGCGCGCGGCGCAAACTTCGCGGCTTGCATCAGCGGTCTAGCATCGCCAGACAATATTAATAAAATCTGACTATCATTAAGGCTACCATATGTCAGACTTCATGTGAAATCTGTTGCGCTTGCCGGATGTTCCGATGTTATCTGTCCAATTAGCTGTCTAAACACTGCACCAACAGTGGACAGATAACATCCGCCAAGCGCAACAGATTTCAAATAAAGAACAAAGAAACATGTTTCTAATTCTTGCGCGCGCTTTCATCGAAATTCGAAGGCCGCGCCGATGAAGAGCCGTTAAGAGACCTCCTTGACACTTGAGAGTATTAGAGTAATTTAGGACAAGAATTCGAGTCACGCGACGTAAGGCGGGAACTTTAAAAATTTAATCAACAATGGACTTTGTAATTGTATATCAATCTAAAATATACTGAACTTAAAAATATGAATGTTGTACCATAGAATTAAAATGTGCAATGATCAAAAAGTGATATCATTGAATTTGAATAACTTGAAACATGAAAGAGAAAAACGAGAGCAAAATTGAAAATATCAAAAGATAACAATTCTTTATCATTTTATGCCTTTCTGTTCAGCATGGTGCAACTGCATCACAATGCTTCTTACTCTGTGACTTTCTGCAACTCATCAAAGAAGACAGTGTCCTTCACGTGAATGGTTGTGTTGAGTGTTGTATAGAGCTCTCCCTTGAACGAGATGTCGTATCTCTTCCTCTGCAGAGGGTCCACCATTTCTCCATTCACCTTCAGGGGACTCCCCTCCACATCTTGAACCACAGCCCTCACTCCCAGCTTCAGCATGGTATCTGTCATAGAATGAGGACGGGTGCTGAGAACTGCCACATGTTGGAAATCAGGAAGTTTTGACACCTCATGGGAGATGACGGCTCTTGTGGTGTCACCGTAGATGAAGTACGTCTGATTCTCAGGGTATGTTGTGTGTTTGGACATGTCGAATCGTCGATATCGAGGGATATCAAGCACTCTCAAACAAACAGAACTGCCATCGGCATCACACACCAGCTTCATTCTTATCTTGCTGTCCCAGTCTTTGAGATGGAGTATGTTGTAGAGGTTCGGAACGTTGCTATCTTCAGGATCATAGTGAGGGGTCACTGTTTCGAATGCGACAGCCACGCCCTTTCTGTGGCATGAGTTGACATATTTCTTCAGGATATCAGTATCGGAGGGCGTGTCAGTGGTCATCTTGACGGATACCTGATATCTGTGCTCGGGAGTCTGGCTTCCACTGACATACTCCAGGAACACGGAATCATCTTTTCCCAATTCTGGGTGAGCGAGGATGAATCTGTGAGTGGCTGGGGAGTCTTCTATTCTCCCCATACAATCCAAAACGAGACGTCTGAACAGGTCTCCAATCAGGAAGATTGATTCATTCCACTGCCACGGGTTCATGCATGAATTGACCATTACATTCATGTTCTCATCATCTTGATCCAGACCAGCCTTCTCTTTGAAGATTTTCAATCCCTCTCCATGTTTCTTAGCGTCGAGCCCTGACTGCATGACCATTAGTGGTACTCTACTAGCATCGGTCCCCACAAACACATTCATAGCGTCTGATAGGGCCAACTGGAGCTTGTTAGCCTTCTGTACACTGGAATTCCCCTTGAAATTGACCACGAATGAATTAATCATGGTGTCAGGACCACATAGTCTCAGGAAATCCCTTGCCTCTTTGTCTTTGTAGACCTCCCTCATGGTCTTGTTAGCGATCTTCTTCTCGATCAGTTTCAGTGCTCTCTCCATGTCATATCCCTCAGGAAGATCTTGCAGGGGAACACAGACAAATGGATCGTCCTCCCTAGCAACACTCAGCCAGAGAGTGTAGAAGAGTTTGGCGGTGGCAGTGCACTGACCCAGTATCCTGCCATATCCCCTGTTACTCAGCCCGATCACATTATGAGACATGAGAATACCAGCAGGAGCGGCGCCCGGCTTTGATCCCTCGATCCCGTACACTCCCATGGTGGGATCATCCTCCCCGTGGAAAACCTCGGGGTGGAAGAGAGCTATTGGGTACCTCATCTTCCCATTCCTGTAGCAGAGCGCACCACCTGGGTACGGGCAGAATCCCGACTTGTGCGGGTCAATGGTGATGGTGTCTGCCAGCTGAATATTCTCGTATTGTTCAGTAACGTAGGGACTCAGTTCACAATATGGGACAAATCCCTCCAACTTCCGCTTATCGTCTCCCTTCTTCACTTTATCCTTGCCGGGAGATCCAATGAGCATCGTTTTGAAGTATCCGCCCCAGGCTGCGTCAGCAAGAAGAGCAAAGTTGAGTCCCCGAGCCTTGAACTCTTCTCTTAAATCATAGATTTCCTTGAGCGGATCCACTGCCGACTCTTCTGTCGATCCCATGACAGCAGCCACCGCCATAACGGGGATTTCCTGCTCGAGAAGTTGTTCCAGTTCCTGCTTCAGATGAGCCACTTTCTGCCTGAAATCCCGGTCCAGGTTAATTGGGATGAGGGCATTGGATCCCAGCCCAAGTAGGGTACCAGCTTTAGGCCAGGAGTAGTGGTTGTTAGCAGGAGCAGTGTATACGGGCGTGTGCTCCATACCATGCTCCTTCATAAAGTTAAACAAACCCTTGCTCATCACACCCTCATGCTCAACCAACTCGTTGAATTTCGTCTCGCTAACAGCACCTGGCGGAATTCGTGACATTTCCCTGACCACAGTTTCAGCCAGATTACAGATCTCATCCACATCGACATTGAGCAACTGCCATGTGGAGCAGTCCCTCAGGGAGACTTGCTCCCTCCGTCCACTTTCCTTCCTGAAAACGAGTAG
Source organism: Beroe ovata (assembly GCA_946803715.1). Lineage (NCBI taxonomy): Eukaryota > Metazoa > Ctenophora > Nuda > Beroida > Beroidae > Beroe > Beroe ovata. Next base: position 121,132 of record CAMPET010000128.1, read on the forward strand.
TGTCGTGCTGAGACCCACCTCAATCTGCTCTACAGAGAGCATCGTCTTGGCTGCATCACTGAGCAAGGCCCCTCTCACGGCAAGGGGAATAAACTTGAGGTTGCGGGATGCCCACACGGCCTCTATGTTGGCGATTGAGCCACCACATGTCACGTGACCCCATCCCACAATGCCATCCTTGGCTCCGGTGTCAATGTTATAGCCCAGCATATCACAGAGTTGCTGTCCAACTTTCTGCTCAAAGACTGTGGTCACTGGGCTTGCAGCAGAGTCCACGTTGTTCTGGTTGAAGAGCATGGCCGCCATGTAACCAAGCTGAGCTGGTAGGGTGGTATCCCAGCACATATGAGCCTGGTATCTCGGCGAGAAGAATGGTACACTCCCGCTCAGATGGTCCTGCATTTTCATCAACTCATCCCTGACATTCCTAACCTCACTGTGGTACTCCTGGGACGACTTCATCTCCTGGGTGATGTACTCTGGATCGGATGGGAAATAGTTGTTACGCATCTCCACATGCTTGGCGAACATCTCACTGAACAGGTCCATAAACACGTCCCTATTCTCGGCCCTCGGCCCCAAGAACCAGCCACTCAGCGCTTTCCATTGCTCGGAGTAAACGTCGCCCATCGGTGCCGACCCGTCTATATCCATGTTGATACCTGTGGGAGGGAGAGGTGTGAAGTGGATCATAGTATGTGGTGGCTGGTGATCGGTAATAACATGGACATTGACAACATATTCGTGACACTCTTTACGACAAACGTAGTCCATGAGCACAAGTCTTCCAACACTAGAATGAAGATAATCGAGAACGAGATTTGACGAATAGGCCAGCGACCCGGTTATAAATACCGACAAAACATCACAATGATACACAATTGCTCAACCAATGGAAAACTATGTATCTTATCACGTGACCAAGACTATGAAAAATCAGGTTCATGAAACAGAGGACAGATTGCAGGACTTTGCAAAAAGCAGGTACACCACCAGACTTAATCATGTTAATGGCCATAATCTTTTAACTTTTGTTTTGACAAGGAAATGAACTGAATGAACTAGGGAGGAGAAGATTAACTTAGGGAAGCGAAGACCACAAATTGCAGAATTGAATGAGGCGATTATGATCGAGATTGATCAACAATGGTGATAATATATGAGGTGATATGCCTGGCGTTCACGGATTGGCTGAGACTTGGGCTCAACTTGGGCGGTGATTGGTCGACAGGATTATATTCATATTTGGAGATAAGCATGAATAAAAGTTCATTATCAGGGTTTTTCTTATCTTATCAGGGAATATGACTTACACACGCTTGAGTGTGAGACGTGAGTATGGGTGTATGATTGTGAGTGTATGTGTGTGTGCGATTGTGTTTGTTTGTGTGTGCGTGATTTTGGTATTTTTGGATGCGTGTTTGTTTCTGTGTGCATGGATTTGGATGCGCGTTTTTGTGTATGTATTTGTTTGGGTGGATGTTTACTGCCAAATTCAGTGCTGCTGAAGCTGCAGATCCAGGATACCTTCTCCAAAGTTGAGAAGACGAATTTCACAATTCAGGACGCCTTTCATTTTCAATTGAGAAGAAATTTCAGTTTAGCAACTGCTTTTGAATCATCCACATTTAACAGCAACATTACCAATATAATGATACCTACTGAACTGGTTTAACACACGTTCAGACAAGGACAGAGATTAGTCATTACCGGTATGTGTACAGTTACACATGGTAGGAAAAGTGGACGGAATGAAAGAGACGCGCACTTTACAGTGGAAACTGCTTACAATTGCTACCAATCGCGCGTCTTTTCCCCTCCTTCCGCCCTTTTCTTCCATGTGTACACATTACATATTACTTGCTCATTAACTGACATCGTTTCAACCCGAGACATCACTTCTGATGACTGAGGTTCATCACAAGTATCAACCCGGCACTCATATCATTTAAAACACCGTGTTACTCAGCAATAATGATGCTTTCCAGTTAAGATTGTTGTCGTTACACAATATTATCTGAATATCAGAATCAAAAATATATTATCCATAACAGTATCTATGGCGTCATAGCTTGTGTTCCTTAATTTCTCAACCTGAATTCTACAAATTCCTTGTCGAGCAACGCGTGGTCATGTTTGTCGCTGAAGAGCGACCTCCTCATGTATTCCCGCCAAAGTAACCCCTAATCTTCACGGCATGGTCGGCGACTTTTCCTGCTTCTCCACAGCAACATCCTCCGTTACTATGGCATTGGCCATTTGCCCATTTCTCCGACTACTCTTGGAGAACGGTCGGAGACTGCCCCGGGTCAGTGCAGTAAGTTGACGAGACATGAGGTACGGCTGACTGAGGCCCATGTCTCGCGAGTAGAGACCGCGCGCGGTAGAATTGCACGTGCCTCGTCTCCTAAACCAGGCAGGTCTCAAGTGCTCCATCCTCCAGAAGTAGATGAGGGGATTTGTTGCGGAGTTGAGGGGAACGACCATGGTGAACATGTAGCAGATCAGGTAGACGCTATCCGGCCACGGCAGGAGGTGAGGGTTGAATGAGTAGATCGGCATGATGATTGCAGCAGGCAGGTTAAAGAAGAGGTATGTACCTGTGGGATTCGGGTAAATATAGGGGTGAGAGATTGTAAGAGAGAGAGACTGAGAGAAAGAGGGGATGTCAGATGGAAAATGACGAGAGGGGGAACTCTACCTGTGAAGATATTGATAGTAATTGTAGCTCGTCTCTTTCCACCCATCCTCCTTCCCTCCACCCTCATTACACCCACAGTCTTCTCCTTGATCTTCCAGATGGTCACCAGGAAACTAGCCAGTATGACCACCACTGGCACGACACTGCCCAGCCAGTCCAGTGACGTCATCATGTTAGCTGCCAACTCGTGACTAACGGGATCCACCACGTTACACCCTGGACTCGCTCTCGAGTAGTAGTGATGGTTACCAAACCAGAACGGGATGCTGGTACCCAGAGCGTTACCAAGGAGACCACCCACCAGGATGCCTATGACAACCCCCTTCTTAACCCTGCTGAAGGGGAATGCTAGAGAGTAGGCTCGAGACAGGGATAGAACTGCCACCACAAACACGGACATCCTGAGCAGAGTAGTCCAGAAGAAGGCCCACACATCACAGAAGATGGGGCTGGAGAAGAACACTTTCCGCCTATCGGCATATAACGACACTGCTATCGGTAACACTAGGATACTGATAACGATATCGACAACCACCGCGGCAATGTAGATGATGGTGGGAACATCTTTCTTCTTCTTGAGAAACTGTGACAGTGCTACAGAATTACCGATGGATCCCATTAGGAAGCTGAATACGCAGAGCATCCCAAACAGCTGATCAACGTGCGTATTGTAGGGAACGGGCATTGTGGTGTAGAACTTGGGAGTTGACGACATCATGGTTGCTGTTGTTGCTGTAGGATCAGGGTTGTTATTATGGAGGTGTAGCTGATTCTCAGGTGAATCATCAACTTGCAATGAGCTGTTGCTAAGAGCAACCGTCAGTAGACTTATATCAAATCGTAAATAACGTCGAGTTATCGGATGTCAGGGATGGCGCAATGATATCTTAGATTCACCAAATACAGCTCATATAATTACTGGGTAAGGGAGAATACGACTGAAAAATGGTTCCGCGGGAAACCAGACAAATTTTAATCGATCTTTCATACTTAATAAATTGCGCTTTACATACTTACGATCCGATTTATGTAATACGATTTAACAAAATAGAGGCTCAAGATCATAATATAGACCAGGCTGTAACTTGAATTCGAGATCATTGTCTAAACCAATAAATTGGATAAATTAAGGTATACCATTCTTCAGTACGGGATGAATAGTAGTGGAGAAGGCTGTAGTAAACCCATTAATGTACCAAAATCAGATAATATAGGGGAGAGCCTATAATACGGGCACAATCGAATGCACCCTCTATTAATAGCTGCAAATTACGAACTATATGAGGGTGTGGGACACGTTTCCCCACCGGGATTTCAAGGTGGGGAGTTCGCAGCCGTTTACTGCACCAGCTACATATTATTGAGCAATCTAACGTGTGTGCACTGTGCACAGCTCGTGGCTAAAGTGGCATAGTGCCTAGCTCGGGTGAAGGACCTGTAATCCGAATGGTATCACAACTTCAATGGTATATAATGAGGCCGCACTCAAATCAATGCCCGGATCTGTAGGAAAAGGGTGGACGAGACTACATGGCCCCCCCTAGACTGTCTGCGCAGCCGCGCTTTGGAAACTTATATTTGCAGCAATTCAGCATGGATTGAGTGCGTTTATTTCTCTGTTACCTGCCCTTCGACGAGCAAAACATCCGTGCAAGTGCAACCGCTGTTATGATATTCGATCCACGTCTCACCAGACTATATATAATGGAAAATGGAAATGCCCGCTGCAATAATCAACTCATAAACAGGGCGGTTCTGACGACGAGACGCGCCAGTGTATTGCAATCAGACGGGGCGGAAGTTTTCATTAATCGGACGATTAAAATGGGTTATTATTATAAAACTGGCGGTTGTCGTATATATTCCCATTTATTAACGTTGTAGTAACACACAGTTCACAGATCTGAGCAACGCGGATGACCAGCGTAAACTTTTGCAGGTTTGGGACGGAAACGTCTGTGAAACGCACGCTAAAAGTTATTATATAACTTGACAAATATATACCTACAGTATATCGCTGACTTTATATAATATCAAACTTAAATACGAGTTAGCATACTAAACTCGGTTCACAAACCATACGTACCGGCCATGCCTAACTGAGATTCAACGACAAAATTAAAGCAGGTCTAGTAATCATGGTTAATTCATGTGCGAGCCTAAAACCACTGCCATGATATGAGAATACTCCGTTACACGAACACTGCATGACGTATGATTGTCATTGTGTATTATGTCATACCCATGTCATACCCATAGTCCATACTCAATAGACATTAGTCATAGCACATGAGTAAATGCTCACAAATTAACATTATTCGGATATCATATTTTGAGAATTATGCTGAAACCACACTCGCCAAACACAGACACAATGTCCCAATGACTCACACGCAGAGACACACAAACAGACATACTACAGGCGTCAGGCACACACAGATATAGACACATAGACATGGGACTGTCGATAACAATGTGTGACACCGAGTTCACTGACAATATACTGGCACATGTCACGTGTGACCGCAATGACACGTAAATCACGTGAAATGTGGACACTCCCAGGTCACGTTATCCATGAAGTAGACTAATCTGGGTGACTTTAATTATATATCACAAAGTTGATCACTCCATTAATCTACACACACACACACACACACACACACACA